>JAGKTI010006636.1:0-15229 GCA_018397915.1 Birgus latro
ATGGGGGTGTGGGTGTGTTGGTTGCAGAGAAATGGGTGGAATATGTATACAGTATTGTTAGGATTCTGTAAACTGGGCTAGTTTTAAAATTTGGAATTTTAAGTTTCTGTTGCGAATAGAAGACTATGTCGGAAGCAGGTGTTAATACAGTAAATTTTGCTATTACATGTTCTGCCATAACACATTCTTCTGTAACATGATATGATGGCTGACAGTAACCTTGCTTGTTGTGGCCTCAGCCTTTTCTGAACATGAACCTAGTGAACTGCAGGCTGAAGTTGTCCTTTTCCTACAGTTCACTGCCATCCTTTCAGGGGATAGGGAGGAAGTTTAGGAATTTTTGTTTATAGGCAGCAGAGGCACCAGGTTATATCATTGTCACCATGTGAAATTGTCCCTTACCAGCAGCAGCAGCCTAGAGAGGCAGAGGACAATATCATAAAGTTCTGTATGGCATTTTTTTCCACATTATGTTTTAGTGTCATCAGTTATTATGCATGATTGCTCTCCAGAGCACAACAGTGGGCAGGCTTGTAAGCCTGTGGTTGCTCGAGTAGCATGCAGGAAATCACTCTGACTAAGCTGGGAGGATGGACAAATCATGCACTGACCTCTGTGCAGTATACAAATGCTATCATTGTACTTATGCTTGTAGCCAAAGTTCTGTTTTACCATTACAGTATGTTTATATCATATTCAGAGCTTGATTGGTTACAAACATGCAAAGATGCTTGGGAGTGTTGTTGACACAGGGATGATGAGAGGACAGTATGGCGATGTATCACAAGAGGGAGAGTGATGGAAAAGTGGCAAAGGGAATACTGTACCTAGAATGCTTTCTAGACAAAGCCTCACCCCATCTACATGTGGAGAAAAAATGATGATGACAAAACTTATGGGTCTCAGGAGGAACCATGATACAGTACTTTATTAACTGTAACATGTTGGGGGATGTATGGAAATTTATTAGGGATGAGTATTTTATTAAGCTTAAAAGAGAGGTACAGTATCTGATTAACCATGATAGAAATGTTAATCATTGTTCTGCTGTACTCCCTTCATTTATTAGGTTGAATAACCGATTGAACCATTGTGTGTGCCATTCAGGATTGGTAGGTTCAGATTTTTATGTATATCAGTAATGAGATCCTCTGTAGGGTGACATAGGATTGGATAATGGATGGATGGAATAATGAGATGGGAAGGGGGGTGGGGGCAGAATCAGAGTTGAAGGTTGTTTAGAGAATGGTGAAATTGTTTATACGGAATTGTGTTGCTTTTCTCTTAAGTACTGTACATGTGATATACTTCTTTTTCAGTTTATCTGCACAATGTGTCATCTTCTTGGTTCTCATCAGCAACATGAGATAACAGAAATGGCAAACCTGGTAGGTATTTAGCAAGAATTTCCATAGCTAAACAATAGTCCTGTTCATGGATTGGCGTGAAGTCACATGTCATGATTATGTTGAATTGGAACTTATAACCACTTGGTGCCAAGTAGTAAGATGGGTGTTATCCTGCTGTTAGTGTCGGGTGCTTTAACAGTTTATAAAGTGAGAGAAGAATTAGTTTTTGCTTGCACACAATCCTAGACAACCCCTCCAGCCCAGTAATGTTTCTCAGTCTGCATAGTTAAGCTTCTGTTTGGCATAATAAGGTCTGAAAGATGTTATTAGATAGAAGGATTATTTGGAGTTGTCTTTAGCACCTTCAGCCTGGGGACATCTCTAAGTTGATTATATTTTAGTTTTAGCTGAATATATAAAACAGTTAACCTATAAATGAAGTGGATAGTTATTAAGTCAGTCAGTATCTCTCTCTCTCTCTCTCTCTCTCTCTCTCTCTCTCTCTCTCTCTCTCTCTCTCTCTCTCTCTCTCTCTCTCTCTCTCTCTCTCATATGCAAAATTTAATGTAAATATAAGAATTTATATTAGGATTCCTAAGTGTGACAGATTCTATCAAAAGAAAATACCATACCTGTTTTGTACTGTGACAGTAAATAACTGTGAACAATACATTAAAATTCCTGTAAACCTTAAGCTGGATTTTCTTGAAGTGTCAGGTTGTACCAATATCTGTCAGTTTACTTTGCACTAATAATTTTATTTTTTGTTTTGTTTTATTTTTTAGACTGCCCTATACAAGCATGACATTGAAAAGTTAATGGGTGATCTTGTTGATGTAATAGACTCCCTGCACCTCAGCAAAGAGGTAAGTGTATGTTGACCAGTAAAGTGTGCTTTGGGAACGCGTGATGTGCTAGTGAGTGTTTGTACATACGCCTATAATCATAATTTCATCTCATTGTAAACTTTCAACATTTCTGGTGGGGTAGTTGAACAGTAACAGAAGAATAGTTGAGCAAAAATATTTACTTTCACTTTTTCATCTCTCACGTTTTCTCTCTAGGTGTGCACATAGCGAGGCGCCATAACATTTATCACTCACACAATGTTCATTTCTCTGCTTCCGACTTGCCATGTCAGTGAACTATGTTGGTAAAAGCTTGGCTATTGATCTACTGTAATTATAAAACCCAGACATGGGGCAATTACCCTTGCTGATTTCACCCCCAAACATAGAAAAAAATGTTCATGTAAAATTACGAGTGTTCATTCATTCATTCATTATCCAATCCTATGTCGCCCCACAGAGGAGTGTAGGAGCCCGGGGCTAGGCAAGATGGTCCTGACATTTAAGATGAGAGTGACCAGCCTCATTCATCCCTGAATGGCATTACATGAGCAGTAAACCCCAACCATCCCTTGGATATAAACCTTCACCGGCTCAATCCGATTGTAGCGCCGCAGTTACCCACTAAACCACCAGGCGCCAAAAGCTGGTTATATGGTTACCACCCAGCACAGTAAATGGATTCCTGGTGTACAGGAAACCATTTGGCTTGTCACTCAGTGTAGAGTCACCCACTGGCAGAAGGATGAGGAAAGAATGAAGGCAAGGAAGACAGAAGAGGGAGTGTAAAGTCACCCATAGGCAGAAGGACAAGGAAAGAATGAAGGAAACAAAGACAGAAGAGGATTGAAAGATGGAGGAGAGGAAAGGGCAGACACCCGAGAGCAGCACTACATCAAGTGAGTGGATGGTGAGTGCCCCCACCTAAAATATCCTATATTTATTTGTTAGAATTCATGCAAGAAAACATATTGTTACAATAGGAAATCTTTTAAAATTTGATTTTGTAGTGGACCATGTTAATTGAAGGCCTCGGTACATTTTTTTGTGTGGAAAACTCAGTGTTAGTGCATAGTGTTGTTAGTGTGCGTGCATCCGCACACACCTGCTAAGTCACGAGTGATGACATCATCGGAAGGTTCCTGCGGTATGCCGTGGACCTTGGGCAGTTCGCATTGTGAGGCCGGTGAGTGTGGTTTGCCTAGTCTGACACTGGTAGCAGAGCATAGTTCGAAAAATGGCGTCGTGTTCGACTAAGTGGCCTCCAAAACTTGAAAATGATTCTGCTTATGAGAGCTGGAAAAAGGACATCGACATTTGGTACGAACTGACGGACTTGCCTAAAGAAAAACAAACCTTAGCTATTCACCTGCCATTGTCTGGAAGAGCGAGGGTGGCGTCTTTGGAGGTTGATGCGGATGTTTTGAAGCAGAAGGATGGTGTTCAGACCTTTCTGAAAAAATTAGACAGTTTATTTCTCGTGGACAAAGGATGTCGACAGTTGCAGCTTTTTATGAGTTGTACAACTTCAGAAGAGCCGGTGATATGAACATTTGTGAGTTCCTGGCAGAATTTGAGCATGTTTATTTCAAATTTACAAAGCAGGACATGGCACTGCCAAATTCTGTGATGGCTTTTATGCTCTTAGCTGCATGCAAACTTTCAGACAGTGAGCAACAACTATTGATGTCCACGATAACTGTGGTGACACGAAAACATGAAATCTGCCCTGAATCGGATTTTTGCTGGTGAAATTGGCGGTCAGAACGATGCATCGGTGTCCGCCCGGGAGGTGAAAGGCGAACCAGTATTTTGGAGTGACGAAGTTGGGGGTGAGGAAACGTTTTATGTTAGAGGTACTCGACGAGGACGGAGAATGTTGCGGGGTGGTGCAGTACGTGATCGAGGTTGTGGTGGCTGCCGGTGTTCAACCGTATCTGCTAGAATTCCCCAACGCTCATCCACCGGCAGGAGGCAGAACCCACTTGGGTCTGACGGAAAGGTTTCGAGGTGTTTCGTATGTGATTCTAGATTTCATTGGGCACGTGACTGTCCGAATGTATACAAAAACAACGGCAGTCAAGAAGAAAATTCTGAAACAGTGCATCTGTCGTTATTTATGGGCTATGCGGATGCTGCTGCTAGTAGAGGTAAGTTACAGACTTTAGTAGAAGAATCTTAGGGATGTGCTCTTCTAGACACAGGGTGTTCTACTACTGTATGTGGAGTTGAATGGATCAGTTGCTATCTAAGTGAGCTCACTGATTACGAATGTGAAGCTATAAGAGAAGAAGCGTCATCCTCAATGTTTACTTTTGCTGATGGTGTCACAGTTTCTTCCCTCAGATGTGTTACTCTGCCCTGCTACATTGGAAATGTGTGTGCAACCATCGTGACTGATTTGTGGACTGCAATATTCCCTTGCTGTTGAGTAAACGTTCCATGAAAAAAGCAAAAATGTTGATTAACTTTGGAAGTGACCAGGTCAAAATTTGTGGAACTATCATTGATTTGAAGTCTTCATCTTCAGGGCATTACTTGCTTCCAATTTCTTTATGACTAGGTCATGAGTTTTGTGAAACAATCATGCTGGCATCTCTTGGGGGTGATGTAGAAAAAACCGCTTTGAAGCTTCACAGGCAATTTTGACACCCAACATCGGCGAAATTAATTAAACTGATCACAGATGTGGGAATTAAAAGTTCAGAACTGGAGCGGGCTATCAAGGCTATATCTGATGCTTGTACAGTCTGTTGCAGATTTATTTAAGAAAGCCAAGCCTCGACCCGTAGTCAGTTTGCCCATGGCGTCTAAGTTTAACGAAGCCATAGCCATGGATTTGAAAGCTTGGGGAAGGCATTATTTCTTAGTCCTTGTTGATTTGGCGACCAGGTATTGTAATGCGATAGTAATTGCGGATAAGTGTGCACCCACTATTATCAAAGGAATATTTCGGAGCTGGATTGTTGTGTTTGGCACACCTTGAAAAATTCTTACCGACAATGGCTGTGAATTCAACAATGCGGAAATGCGAGCATTGGGAGAGGCCTTCAATATCAAGATCATGACAACGTCTGCAGAGAGTCCATGGAGCAACGGAGTCTGTGAGCGTCAAAATCCAGTCATTGGTGACATTGTTAGGAAGATAATGGCTGATAGCCAGTGTGAATTGGATGTGGGCAGTATTGGCAAGAAATGCTCTCACCAACTACGCAGGCTTTTCTCCTAACCAACTTGTTTTTGGTCAAAACCCAGGCCTGCCTAATGTGTATGCAAATGATCCTCCAGCCTTGGAACCTTCATCACCATCGAAAATTGTGAGAGACATCTTGAACGCTCTTCATTTAGTTAGGCAAGAGTTTATAAAGACTGAATCAGATGAACGTTTGGCTAGAGCTCTGCGGCACAACATACAGTAAGACCTCACTATAACGGACTAATTGGGGCTCAGGCCAGTCCGAAATATGCGATTTTCCGATAAATGCGACATCCGGACTTACCCCTGCTAATCCGGACTTTTTCCGATATATCAGACAGTAGTCCGGATTTTTTCGGTAGTTTTCACCACCATTGTAGTATTGTACTGTGTTTTACCTTCACTACATTAATCAAATGGTATAGTGATACTGTATTGTGCACTGAAAAACATGTCTTTTACTTGTCTTATTGTGGTGAACATAGCTGAAGTTGTCAGGCAGTCCGGACCGATTCTGGCTATATCGGACTTTTTCCGATATATAGGAGTTTAGTCCAGTAGCTCCTCGAGTCCGATAAATGCGAATTCCGGTGTACTGAAGTCCGTTATATCGAGGTTTTACTGTACGTTCGAGTGACTTAAACGACATCCGAAATGGAGATGAAGTCTTTTACAAAAGAAATGACAGTCATGAGTGGCACGGTCCCAGAATTGTAATGGGCAGAGATGGGAAACAAATTCTGGTGAGACACTGCGGTGTCTACGTGTGAGTGCATGTATGTTGTCTAGCGCGTGTGCCAGAGCAAGATACTACAGCTGAAAGTGGTGTCAGCATTGATGAGAACAATGTTGTCCAGGAGAAGCCTAATGACGATCCTTTGCAAGTGTTGAATGACTATCCACCAGATGCTGAGTCGGAAGATGATGTGGTTCCAATTGATGAGCCTCCCACAGTTTCTATTCCGATTAATCAGCCTCCCAAAGTTTCTGTTGGTCAATGTATAAAGGAAATACATTCAGAAAGTGGAGAGTTGGTGTCTGGAAGGATTATGAGTCAGGCAGGTAAAGCCACTGGAAAGTACAAACACTGCTATAACTTGAAGAGGGACTCTGACTGCAGCATTGATTGGATAGATATGCAGAAGGATCTTAGCGAATGGGAAGCGGTTGATGATGACGCAGAAATGCTCATTCTTTTCAACTCTGAGGCTGTACTATGCGCTAAGGAAAATGAAATTACAAACTTTCAGAATAATGATGTATTTGAGGAAGTAGATGATGTTGGACAAGGTGCCATAACGGTTCGATGGATTGTGACGGAAAAACTGAAAAATGGAAAGCCTATTGATAAGGCCTGCTTAGTCGTCAGAGGATTTGAGGAAGACACAGTGGATCTCTGAAACAACTCGGTTACTTGTTCAAAAGAAGCAGTGCGTTTGGCACTTTCTTTGGCTTCCACCAACCAGTGGGATTGCCACCCTATGGATGTGAAAGCTGCCTACTTGCAAGGTAACGACATTGAGAGAGTTGTTCATTTACGTTCTCCGCCTGAATATGCGAATGGTAAGTTATGGAGACTAAAGAAAACTGTTTACGGCCTTTGTGATGCTGCTAGGCATTGGTATCTGCACGTAAAAGATTAATTGTTGAGTCTCAGAGCTAAAATGTCATCACTGGATTCAGCGCTGTTCTCTTGGAGCAATAGTGGCAAAGTCGAAGGCATTGTATGCATATACGTTGACGACTTCCTTTGGGCTGGTACACATGAGTTCGAACAGCAAGTGATAAACCGTTTGAGTCAAATATTCCTCATCGGCAGTCCAGAATCAAAAGCCTTCAAATACATTGGTCTCAATGTCATCTCCAACATCAATGGCAACATAACGCTCGACCAATTCCAGTATGCTTCATCTTTGAAACCAGTTACGCTGAGTAAACATCGTGCAGCAGTAAAATCAGGGGAGCTGTCCGAGTCTGAGAAAACGGAGTACCGAGCATTAATTGGGCAACTCAATTGGATTGCCACACACACTCAGCCAGATATTGCCTTTGATGTGTGTGAGTTGAGTGTGACTAGCAACTTTTTTTTTTTTTAACGCAAGGAAGAAGGAACCAAAGGCCAGGGCCTGCATAGTGTTCCTTCCAAGAAAAAGTAAAAACAATACAAAAGAGAGCCAAATTCAAGATCCATTCATTTCGAGATGCCTGAACACACTGCGCTTGAAAGATTGGAGATCATAGGAAGTAGGGAATACAAACAGAGGGAGACAGTTCCAGAGTTGACCAGTTGCATAAATGAAGGACTGGGAGTAACGGTTAACTCTTGCATTAGAGAGTTGGACAGAAAAGGGATGAGAGTTTGTTGCTAGACGGGTACCACGCGCCCGTCGTAGAGGTGGAGGGATGCAAGCAGACAGTTCAGAGGAACAGTGACCATTGAAGTAGCGATAGAAGAAGAAATAAAGAAGCAACAGTGCGGCGAAGAGACAAAGGTTGAAGGGAATCAGTAAGAGGAGGAGAGTTAATGAGACGAAAAGCCTTTGACTCCACCCTATTGAGAAGAGCTGCATGTGGGGAGCCTCCCCACACATGAGAGTTGTACTCCATACACGGGCGAATAAAACCCGTGTACAAGGTCAACATCTGTGCAGGGGTAAAGAAAGTTCGGATTTGCGTAGACTCGATAAGGTGATCTCAAGGGTGAAGACTGACAGCATGAAGCTATACATTCCAAGAATGGGGCCGATCGAGGACTGCCATGTAGAGTGCTTTTCAGATGCCTCGTTTGCCAACCTTGTAGGCAATGGATCTCAGGGAAGTTTTGTGATCTTCGTACTAGATGCTAGTGAGGCAAGATGTCCTATATTCTGGCAGACAAGAAAGATCAGGAGTGTCGTCAAATCTACCTTATCTGCTGAGGCATTGATGCTGCTTGAATGTGCTGAGACTGCTGTATATCTCGCCAATATATTGCATGAGGTTTCTGGATGTAGAAAGATCAAAGTAAAGTGTTTCATCGACAACAAGAGTCTGGTGGACGCCCTTTACTCCTGTAGGAGCGTAGAAGACAGGAGATTGCGCATTGATATTGCTGTATTACAAGACATGTTGGAGTGGGGGGAGATTGATGAAGTATCTTGGGTGGATACATCACAACAACTGGCTGATTGTCTCACCAAGAAAGGTGCCTCGACTGAGCGGCTGCATGCAGCAGTCAGCCGAGACTAGAAAGCTTATAATACTTCAAGAGACATCACATATCGGTATGTGGCCACAGACTGGGTCTTGATAGTAATTAAACAAAAGTGTATGTATTGGATACATAGTGTGTATCGGGTGTTGATGGTACTCATACAAAAGTCTATGTATTGGATACATAGTGTGTATCAGACTCAAATAGACCATCCAGCTTCATCCTCGGAATCTTTTGTCAAATTAAGAAGAGAGGACGAGAGTGTTAGTGCATATTGTTGTTAGTGTGTGTGCGCACGCACACACCTGCTAAATCACGAGTGATGACATCATCAGAAGGTTATTGCATTATGCAGCTGGGGACCTTGGGCAGTTCGCGTTGTGAGGCCGGTGAGTGTGGTTTGCCTAGTCTGACACTCAGATTCCAAGGGGTTTCTTTTGGTCTCATGAGTAAATATATTGCATAGTTTAAAAAAAAAGAAAAAATGTATTTACTTACCTGCTGAAAGAATCTCATTTCTATCTCACATATGGAAGTAGAAGTTATTAGCCTCTGAAAACCATTGCAGTCGGGCCGTGTCGTGTCGGTCTGCTCATTTCTCAGCTGAACCTAAACATTTCATCACTCGCTGCCCTCGCGTGCTCATAGCTAGTGACATTATTCAAAAGAGCCATATGAAAAACTATGCTTTTCTGTTATAGTTGGTGCTTGTTATTATAACATACCTTGAGTGAGTAAAGGTACTGTATTATGAGAGGTACAGTCATTTTAAAACTGTCGTAATTCTTGGATGGATTCCAAGTTGCAATAATAACTATTGTATAAAACAGGAATGATGATCAATGAGGATGAGGTAAGTAAAGTTACAAAAATGCTTTATAGGCATGCAGTGAATAGCTCTTGACAAAGTATTGTCTCCTTGCTTGAAACATCTTTGTTGTTATTTCTGGGGAGTACAGTCTTCATGGATGTCCAGTAACATCATTTCCTTATCTTACTCTGTACCTTATCTCTGAATGGCCGTAATTGCTGTTGCAGTGTCAGCAATGTAATGTTCATATAAGTACAAATTTATTGTTAGGCAGTGTGGTTTCCATACCATAATTTTTAAATTTACCGTACTTGTTAAGAGGTAAAAACTTGGATTATGGAGAGATGGATGAGTTTAACAGGGAACAGTGATGGGAGGAGTATGTCAAATATTGTGTGTGCAAGTAATGCTGTGCTACTTGCTCATAGTAAATAAGAAATCTACAGATTGGTGTAGGGGTTGACATCTGAGAGCGTTGTGCTTTGAAAGTACACTAAATCATAAAGTGATTGTTAAGAGAATGGTGGTTCTCAGTGTGA
Source organism: Birgus latro (assembly GCA_018397915.1). Taxonomy (NCBI): domain Eukaryota; kingdom Metazoa; phylum Arthropoda; class Malacostraca; order Decapoda; family Coenobitidae; genus Birgus; species Birgus latro. The sequence continues at coordinate 9,937 of JAGKTI010006636.1, forward strand.
TATACAGTGCAGTCACTAGTTTTGTGAATTATACTTTCGTGAATAGCAGTTTTGTGATGCAAAGGTATGTTCCTCTGCAAGGAGTCTCACGATTTTGCTGTGAGTTTTGCGAGGCCCAGCCAGAGATCAGGTTCACCATCCTCTTGATGGTGATAAACTTTTGGCCAGTTACAAGGACCTTTTCAATGCCAGAGTTATTGCACGTCATCGCACTCTGATATCAATATTCCTGTCCTCCCATATTTAACAAGCCCAGGCTTTGGAGAACATATTACCTGGGGAGGATGACGGTGCAATGGACGAGGACATTGACAACATTGGTGAGCTTGATGAGCTCCCACTGGATTTTAAGGGCCTTGATGTTGAGACATCAGGGAGCGGTGGTATGGGGGACTTAATAGTGGTGGCAGGGAGCTGTGAGGGGGCCGGTAACTAACCACCGCTCCCAGCCTTGGAACTCATCTTCAAGCCTCATCAAGCAGTTCAGCCAATGGGTCAGGTTAGTAAAGTCTTTAGTATTACAGTTCAGTAATATAATATATGTCTGATTTACTGTATGTAATTTATGGTAGGGGTATTGTGTCATTAATGGGTAGCTAAGGTGGAATAAGGTGGTTGACCCAAGAACCATTTACCACTTATTACATGTAAAGTGTACACACAAGATTCGCGATTTTTAGTTTCGCAATGCGATTGTGGTACCAATTAGGCGCAAAACTTGTGAGTGTACTGTACTGGTGAGTGAAGAGACTTGAACTGATGAGGGAGTATGAGCAGTTCAGTGCTGTGGTAGTAAAGAGAGGGAAATGTGCAAAGAAAGTTTAAAGTAGAATAGAGTGGGGAAAGAAAGTGACTGGTGCACTGATGGCTGTTGTTACAGAACAGAGGTCTGTGTATGGCAGCTGCAAATGGATCTCATGAAGCCATAGTGCCCATATTAGCCTATGGGTGTGAGACTTTGGCATGGCATGAAACTAGAGAATCAAGGGTTGGAGTAGTGGAGTGGGAGTTACTAAGGTATGAATGGGGTGCAGAAAGTGGATAAGGTAAGAATTAATGTGATTTATGAAAGTTATGGAGTAAGGAAGCCTGTGGACAAAGGGTTGAAAGAGTGATTAGTTGGTGTGGTATTATGAAGAAAACAGGTGTAATTAGGGTGACAAAAAGGATATAAGGAGGTGAGTTTGAAGGTGAGAGGAGGCATGATAGGCCAAGAAGAAGGTGGATAGCCCAGATGCAATAAAAGAGTGTGAAAAGAGAAATATGGAGATGATGATACTAGGGAACTGACAAAGGATCAGCATGGTTGGATGAGCTTTTAGCAGATGACTGCGTATCAAAGGTTGGCACCCATTTAACTTGATAGTCATTGTATCAACTGACATGCTTTATATTCAGAAGTGCTTATTTGTGAAAGTTATGCCTGTGAGATGGAGTCAGGATTTGAGGGTTTTGACTGGTGAGTGTGTGGACCATTTAATTGGGCTTGCTGCTTTTTAGAATGGTGAGTGAGCGTTGTGGTGTGGATGTGAACGTGATAGGAATCGTTAGGGGAAAGGTGGTTTGGGCATGTGGAGAGGATGGGGAGTGAGAGACTGAGGAGGAGAGTGTATGGGAGTGACATGGAGGGGGGTAGAGGGAGGGGGAGGCCGAGGATGAGATGGAGTGGCGAGGTATATGAGAGAGGGGGGTTAGAACTGGGAGCAGGGCAGTGAAATGACGGGGGACAGAACGACAAGGAGGCGATTTGTTTGTGGCCAGAGTGGAGAGGTATATGAGAGAGGGGGGTGTGAGCTGGGAGCTTGGCAGTGAAATGGCGGGGTACAGAGCGACATGGAGGCGATATGTTTGTGATCACTCCTTGTAGGATTGAGGCATCTGGCAATAGATAGAGTGAGTGTGAATTATTTTATTGGACTCCTTTTGTTTAGTCTCTCTCTCTCTCAGTCTCTCTCTCTCTCTCTCTCTCTCTCTCTCTCTCTCTCTCTCTCTCACTCTCTCTCTCTCTCTCTCTCTCTCTCTCTCTCTCTCTCTCTCTCTCTCTCTCTCTCTCTCATCTTCCAGTGGCAAAAGAAGCTAAGATGATGATATTTACCTCTTTCTCTATAATTTGTTCTCCTTTATTGCTTTCTAGACCTTACCTTACTTCATCTTTGGTTTGGTAAAGCGACCCAGATGATGATGGTGATGACTCATTGTGTAGATATGGGAAGGTAAAAAAAAAAAATGAACTATGTGAAGAAAGTCCATTAATCACTAGGTAGAAGGGAGTGTACTCAGATGACATGACCACACCAAGAGTGTGAATGTGGATAGGATAGGGAAAAGTGAGGATGAGGATAGGAGGAAGAATGGAAGGCCAAAAAGGTAGGTGAATATGGAAAATGTGTGAGGGAGGTATGGAGGTTTAGAAAGCAAAAGAATCAATGGAAGATAGTAGTTAGATGGGATAGGATGATTTACTGTGGAAGAAATGGTCATTGTAGGTTGGACAGTGAAAGCTATTCGTAGAAAAATGGGAACATGTCAGAAATGTTTGGTATGGGTAGAGATGAGTGAGTGATATGGTGGTGGGCCATGATTTAGCAACATTCCCTGTGAAGATGAGCAATAAAGTGTATAGTGTTATGAAAAATACTCTCTTAGGGTGAGAGAAGAGAAGGGAGCGGCAAGAGTGGATGAGATAAGCATAGAGGAATGCATGGAATAGATGATGAGGCAGGATAGGAGGAGGACGTATGTGAAGATGGGCCTTTTTTGTGGTAATTTTTGTATTTTTTTTCCCAGTTGTGAGATTTCTGACTCTTGTTCACATTGACTCAGATTAGTTCAGGTTTATTTAGACATAGTTCAGAACTGTCTTGGCTTAGCAATTATTTGTTTCTCAGTCTGAGATGCCCTGAAGCTTGGTTCAGGTCCAGCTGTCACAGATATTTATTGTGGATGGTGGTACCAGTATATGTCCTTTCAGCTGCTTGTGTATATTTGTACCCTGTTGGTTAATACTGTACCACTGACATAAGTTGCAGACTGAGACTAACAGACCACAACAACATTGGCATGCACCACTGTCACTACAGGCAGTCCTTCGTGATCTGTACTTGGGAAGAATGCCGAAGGGTGAAATCTGGCTATCATTTTCGCATGGAGAAAGTCCAGTCCTCCAGGATACAGATNTGTCAGCTCTGGACCATTCTTTCTATGCATTTATGTCATGGTTCATTCAAGTAATTTCAGTTCAGTTTGCTGCTAGTTAGGTTCATTAAGTTCAGATGGATCTTTTCTGGTTTGTCATTACCGCATTAGACCCATTCAGTCTTTACAGCACATCCATTTTGAGCCATTTAACCCTTAAACCTCGGGGTTGTCGGAGGCGTGCCGTGCCCATCCCGCGGGGCAAATCCACGCTCCGACTGACTTTTTAAAAATATTTGCCAAAAATCAGTTATTAGTCCTAGAATATTATAAGTACATATGCTTATGGCACATACCTTCAGCTTTCTCCTGGGTTGTCTTTTTTAGCACTCGTCGACTACCATAAGACTTGTGGAGACTTCTGAAGTTGGGTAACTAAGTCTCCACTTTACACTTTCTGACTTCCCATAATATGAATACCACTGCCAGATATTAACACTAGAAACACTGTTCAGTGATTTCCAAGTAGTTTGGAATCCATACTCTAAAAAAAAAAGCCGTGAAAGCAACGTAAAATACGAGCGCGTGCGAGCCTCCCACTCGCGCTAATTCGCTGCTCGTATTGTCATTTCTTATTCATATACACACTCACACTTTATTATTTCTAGTACTTTATTACACTTATATATATCTGCAGTCCTTTACCGCTTCCCACATGATGTTTAGTAGGGGTAGAGGTCGCGCCTTTTATAATGGACGCAAAAGCGGCAGAAATGGAGGGGCACGACTGCGACGTGCCTCCAACTTGAAGGACGGCAGTGAACTGAGATGTACGTATCTCTGTAGCCAAGAGTTGAAAATGTCAGCTCCTAATGTATATCTATCTATCTATCTATCTATTGCCAGATGCCTCAATCCCTCACGGGGTGGCCACAAACAAATCGCCTCCATGTCACTCTGTCCCCTGCCATTTCACTACCACGCTCCCAACTCACACCCCCCTCTCTCCACTCCATCCCTCCATCTCATCCTCGGCCTACCCCTCCCTCTCGCCCCCTCCACCTCACATACACTCTCCTCGTCAGTCTTTCACTCTCCATCCTCTCCACATGCCCAAACCACCTTAACGTGTTTCTCCTAACGCTTCCCATCACGTCCTCAACCACACCACAATGCTCCGTCACTTCCTCGTTTGTTAATCTGTCTCTCCATGTGACTCCACATGCTCCTCTCAAATAACTCATTTCCACTGCTCTCACTCTTGATTTCTGTCCTTCCAACAGGGTCCAAGCTTCACTTCCATATGTTAGAGTTGGTATCACAGTACTGTCATGTAACAACTTTTTCACTTCCATGCTCACCTCCCTGTTTCTTATCACTACTTTCAACGAACCAGCAACCTTCCTTCCCTGCTGTACCCTTTCGAGCACTTCATCCTCCAGACTTCCATCCTTACTCATCACACTGCCCAGGCACTTAAATTCACTCACATTCTCCATATCCTTCCCATCCAATCTCACTGTACATTCACTGGCTTCACTTCTCTCGAAGACCATCACTTTACTCTTCCCTACATTCACCTTTAGATTCCGTTTCTTACACACTTTCCCAAACTCATCTACCAAGCCTTGCAGCTCCCCTTCGTCTTCGCTCAACAACACAGTATCTTCTGCAAACAACAGTACAGGGAGTTTCCAAACACTGCCCCCTCTCACTAGGGCTGCTCCAACATCCACTGCCCGACCTTGTATCTCTTTTATAACCCCATCCATGTACAGATTGAACAACCATGGAGACATGACACATCCTTGTTTCAATCCAACCTTCAAATGGAAAGATTCACTCAGTTTGCCATCCACACGCACTGCAGCCTTAGCACCCTCATACATACTCTTCACTGCCTTCAACAACTTCCCATCCACTCCATATATTCTTAATACCTTCCACAAACCTTGTCTATCCACCCTGTCATATGCTTTCTCCAGATCCATGAAGGCTGCATACAACTTCTTGCCCTTCTCTAGAAACTTTTCCACTAAGGATCTAAGAATGAATATCTGGTCTACACAACCTCTTCCCTTCCTAAAACCTCCTTGTTCTTCTCCAACTAATTCCTCTGTAATTTCCCTAACTCTGTCAATAAGTATCCTACCATATA
>JAGKTI010006636.1:15278-39942 GCA_018397915.1 Birgus latro
CATTTCAATGAATGAAATCAGTGGAAAAATCCGGGGAAGATTTACATAGCATAGAGCGGCTGAGCAGACAACACGAGAGGGTAATGGAGGGGAGGTAGGGAGGGGAGTCTAGAATGGGGGAAAATGGCTAAATTGTCAACAATGGATGGGAGTACTGATGACATTAGCAGCTCTGACTATTATTGGACATTGGCTGTGCTGATAGATGATACAAATCACCACCTGAAAGCCCATGCAAATTCAAAACAACACAAAATCACAAAAGTGACGCCCTGCGGTATGATCCATTGCGCCCGAGCGTCACAGAAGTGACGACCCATGGTTAAGAGGTTAAGTAAAATGACTTACTTTTTATTTATGTATTTTTTTGGCCAGGTCAGTTTAGGGTCATCTATTTCAGTAGGTTCATTCAGGTCATTTAAGTTATTTTAGGGCCATCACATTGATTTAGGCTTAGTAAGGTAAATTGCGGATAGTTCATGGTGGTTTATTTTAGATAGCCTTTCACATTCAGTAAGTTTCAGTAAGTTGGTACAGGTCCAGTTATATCAGCATTGGTGCTGTTCTGATACAAGTCCAATAAGGTCCATTCAGACAATTTTAGGTCCATTAAGGCAACTGTAGGTTCAGTAAAATAATCAGAGTTACTTCCTATCCATTCAGATCATCTTAGATTAATTGTAATGCTGTACTACTTTAGTTCATTCATCCATACTCAGACCCAAGCTGATCAGTTTAGGCTTATTTCAGTCAGTATACTTTAGGTATCTTCACACATGTTTAGGTCTGTTGAGTTATTAGTGGCATTCAAGAACTAACAAATTTAGGTTGCATCTGTGAATGTGTGAGGGAAAAAATAAAAAATTAATACCAGTTTTCTAGAGGTGAAAAATAAAGCAAAGGACACCATTGATAGCAACACCCACCCAAATCATATGTGCCTCACTGGCATATGCCAAAAGGTGTTCTTTGTCTTTGGACAGGGTCCAGAGATCCACACCCTATGCACCCCAAGCATATCCCCCATATGGCCTGGTCCCCTGTGGGTGCAACAGTGCAGCAAAAATTTATGAAAGTATGAGAGACAGACGAGAGAGTTATATGTTGTGAGGAGGAGAGAGGTGAAAAGATTAGTAAAAGAGAGTAAGAAGAGAGTGGATGAGGAATTTGGAAGGAATTTGAGTGCAAAGTGGAGGGAATATAAGAAAATGTTCTGGAAGGAGGTAAAGAGAGCTAGACAGGGTGCCGGTGAAGTCAGTGGGGGTCGTCGTTTTCGTTTCGTTTTTGAAGGCTGCAACATGCTTGCATGCGTCGGCCTTTTTGGATTGGAGCGTGTAGCATTTTATGACCGGATGCCCTTCCTGATGTCTACCAATGACCCTTGGGTGGATTCGATCCTCCGACCCTACGGCCAGAGCGGAGCGCTCTAACCCACTGAGCCACAAGGGGTGTGAAAGATAAAAATGGTAGATTACTAGTTGAGAAGGGAGAAAAAGTAAACAGATGGAGAGAACACTTTAATGAAAGTAATGCAGGTATAAGTGGCTGGGGAATGGCAGGGAGGAGGAGGGTTGTGAGAAGAGAGGAAGAAATCAGTAGGATGGAAGTGGTGGAAGCAATGAAGAAAGTTAAAATGGGGAAAGCCCCAGGAATTGATGGAGTGTGTGGTGAAATGCTGAAGCATGGGGGAGAGATAGTAATAGAATGGATGTGGAAGGTGTGCAGTTTGGCTTGGGAGGAGGGTAGAGTCCCGGAGGATTGGAAGTCAGGTATAATTATTCCTCTGTACAAAGGAAAAGGGGAAAAAGCAGTGTGTGGTAATCATATTGGCATTTGCCTTCTTAGTGTAATAGGAAAAGTATATGGTAGGATACTTATTGACAGAGTTAGGGAAATTACAGAGGAATTAGTTGGAGAAGAACAAGGAGGTTTTAGGAAGGGAAGAGGTTGTGTAGACCAGATATTCATTCTTTGATCCTTAGTGGAAAAGTTTCTAGAGAAGGGCAAGAAGTTGTATGCAGCCTTCATGGATCTGGAGAAAGCATTTGACAGGGTGGATAGACAAGGTTTGTGGAAGGTATTAAGAATATATGGAGTGGATGGGAAGTTGTTGAAGGCAGTGAAGACTATGTATGAGGGTGCTAAGGCTGCAGTGCGTGTGGATGGCAAACTGAGTGAATCTCTCCATTTGAAGGTTGGATTGAAACAAGGATGTGTCATGTCTTCATGGTTCTTCAATCTGTACATGGATGGGGTTATAAAAGAGATACAAGGTCGGCCAGTGGATGTTGGAGCGGCCCTAGTGAGAGAGGGCAGTGTGTGGAAACTCTCTGTACTGTTGTTTGCAGAAGATACTGTGTTGTTGAGCGAAGACGAAGGGGAGCTGCAAGGCTTGGTAGATGAGTTTGGGAGAGTGTGTAAGAAACGGAATCTAAAGGTGAATGTAGGGAAGAGTAAAGTGATGGTCTTTGAGAGAAGTTGAAGCCAGTGAATGTACAGTGAGGTTGGATGGGAAGGATATGGAGAATGTGAGTGAATTTAAGTACTTGGGCAGTGTGATGAGTAAGGATGGAAGTCTGGAGGGTGAAGTGCTCGGAAGGATGCAGCATGGAAGAAAGGTTTCTGGTTCGTTGAACGCAGTGATAAGAAACAGGGAGGTGAGCATGGAAGTGAAAAAGTTGTTACATGACAGTATTGTGATACCAACTCTAACATATGGAAGTGAAGCTTGGACCCTGTTGGAAGGACAGAAGTCAAGAGCGAGAGCAGTGGAAATGAGTTATTTGAGAGGAGCATGTGGAGTCACATGGAGAGACAGACTAACAATGAGGAAGTGAAGGAGCGTTGTGGTGTGGTTGAGGATGTGATGGGAAGCATTAGGAGAAACACGTTAAGGTGGTTTGGGCATGTGGAGAGGATGGAGAGTGAAAGACTGACGAGGAGAGTGTATGTGAGTGAGGTGGAGGGGGCGAGAGGGAGGGGGGCGAGAGAGAGGGGGAGGCTGAGGATGAGATGGAGGGATGGAGTGGAGAGGTGTATGAGAGAGGGGTGTGTGAGTTGAGAGCATGGTAGTGAAATGGCAGGGGACTGAGTGACATGGAGGCAATTTGTATGTGGCGACCCCGTGCGGGACTGAGGCGTCTGGCAATAGATAGATAGATAGATGACACTCATAAAACTGTATGGTGTAGCTTACCAGATTTGATCCTTCAAAAAGGTACACTAACTCAGTGAGTGACAGTTATGGGGACACTAGATTTGGCCACCTCTGTGGAATTAGTGCAAATAAGCTGATTCATTATGGACATAAAAGTAATTAACCCATATAAATAAAGAGTGCATCATCCATGTGGAAGCGAATTCAGATTCATTTGGTTTATGATTATTGAAATACTGAATGTACGATAAGGATGAAGAAAATGAATATAATCATTGGAGAAGAGTTGGGTTCACTGGCCTGGAGTGTGTCTGGTGGTGCATCTAGATTGGATGATTACAACCTGTGAAGATGGGCACTATATGAGGTGTGGTATTGGCAGTGGGAAGGAGAATTCTTTTAGAACTGTAGTGGGGGAGGAAGATGGCAGAAAATGACAGGTTGAGAGTGGTATGGGTGTGAAGGCTAGGATTGTGGTGGGTAGCGAAGTAGGGAAAAGACAGCTCACTCTGTAAAAATGGTTGTTGTAGTTCAGATGTGGTAGATGGGGGCATTCACCATCCACTCACTCAATGTAGTGCTGCTCTCGGGTGTCTGCCCTTTCCTCTCCTCTATCCTTCTTTCCTTCAGTCCTTTTCTGTCATTCCTTCATTCTTTCCTTGTCCTTCTTCTTACGGGTGACTTTACACTCCCTTTTCTGTCTTTCTTGCCTTCATTCTTTCCTCGTCCTTCTGCCTGTGGGTGACTCTGAGTGACAAGCCAAATGGTTTCCTGTCAGTGGGTTAGAGTGCTCCGCTCTGGCCGTAGGGTCGGAGGATCGAATCCACCCTAGGGCCATTGGTAGACATCAGGAAGGGCATCCGGTCATAAAATGCTACACTCTCTAATCCAAAAGTCCTCTATCCAGGGGCAACGCCTTAGCCCTTCGGGATATCAGGCGTAAAACCTTTTTTTTTTTTTTTTTTTTTTTTTTTTTTTTTTTTTTTTTTTTTTTTGAGTGTCTCTACACTGAGTGACAAGCGAAATGGTTTCCTGTACACCAGGAAGCCATTTACTCTGCTGGGTGATAACCATATAACCAAATTTTGGCACCTGGTGGTTTAGTGGGTAATTACAGCACTCCTATCGGATTGAGCCGGTGAAGGTTTACATCCAAGGAGTGGTTGGGGTTTGTTGCTCACGTAATGCCATTCAGGGATGAGTGAGGCTGGTCACTCTCATCTTAAATTTCAGGACCAACTTGCCTAGCCCCGGGCTTCTATGCTCCTCTGTGGGATGACATAGGATTGGATAATGAATGAATGAATATAGTTCAGATAGTATGAGCATAGCAGTAATATGAACATCAGCAACAGAAACAACATAAACATCAGCTGCATTCACTTATCTTAAAAAAAAGGGGGGGGAGGGTATCTTTCAATGGTCCAAAAGTAAGAGCAAATCATTATCTTAGTGGTGCCACTGTTGAAGATGTATGTGAGACCATCTCACCTGGCCAGTTTTCAAGGCCCCACTGTCCCCCTTTTTTTATTACCTCTGCCAAGGAGTTTATGTTTTCACCCCTGTCCATTTGTTTGTTTGTTGGTTGGTTTGTGAGCAAGATTGCACAAAAACTACCAGACGGATTTCCACGAAACTTGGTAGATGAATGGGCCTTGGCCCAGAATAGACTCCATTAAATTTTGGTTCGGATCTGGATAAAGGTGCAGATCCAGGTTTTTTAAATTTTATTTTATTTATTTTTTATTTTTTATTTTTTTAAACTTTGCGAGATAGGGCGTTTTTCGACATTTTCTTAAATTTTTAAGTGAATATTGCATGGAACTTGATGAAACAAATCAGGCATATTTAGGATGTTGGTATCTACGGATGTGTACAGTTTGGCGCGGATCCATATAAAATTCTGGATCTAGCGGATTTAAATATGCTTTTATAGGGGGGTAGTCTTTTTCCAGCTGCATGTTGGGCCTTGGCGGAGGTATGCACTCTGCTGAGTGCCATTCTAGTTAATATTACAATGGTTTGAATAACGAGTGACTTGTGAAATGTAACTGATATTGTTAATTATTTGGCACTCAAATGATATTTCTCTTTTGTGGCTTTTCTCTTGACTTATTTTCTACTCATCTCATTTACAGACATGGGAAAGGTTAGGCAAATGATGATGCAGTACCAAAACTCTCTTTTCTCCATTCACTGTTGGTCTCCTTACTGTATATAATAAAGATGTATTTGTTGTTGTACTATTAACATCTTCAACTTGCAGACATCATGTTTCATTCCTGTTATCACTTGACTATTTTCTTCAGCTCAGGATAGGCTTTTTGATATAAAGAAGGTACTTACATTCTTCATTTAACCTTTACAACGATTGAACTATTGTATGCTGGATAGTCATGTGGTAGTATCATGAAGGAAATATGAGGTGTCAGTACTGAAAATCTGGGAGGATTTTTCTGTTCCTTGGTGATGAGTAAGAGGCCAGAGCAAAACGTGAATACCTAATAACTAAAGGTGGAGATGTGCCGTAACTACAGTACTGTACTCGTATACTCTTTTCACTTCAGTTTTGCCCAGATCCCCCCCCCCCAGTCTATTTCCTGTAGTTCACTGGCAGAATAAGTCAATAGTACGACCCTACATTCTTTCCTTTTGTGTGTGTGTGTGAGTGAGTGAGTAAGTAAGTAAGTAAGTGTGTGATTAACACTGTATTAGTCCTAGTCTTTTATTATAGCTCAGCATTTAAGAAGATGTGACAATTTTTACACCTAAAGTGAACAGAGTATAGGTGAATTGGCTTTAGTCTTAACCCAATCAGCCTTGGATGTATTTTAATATTTAATTGTAGGTGGGGGCACTCACCATTCACTCACTTAATGTAGTGCTGCTCTCGGGTGTCTGCCCTTTCCTCTCCTCCATCCTTCTTTCCTTCCATCCTCTTCTGTCTTTCTTTCCCTCGTTCTTTCCGCTTCCTTCTGCCTACTGGTGACTTTATGCTCCATCTTCTCCCTATCTTTCCTTCATTCTTTCCACATCCTTCTGCCTGTGGGTGACACTACACTGAGTGACAAGCCAAATGGTTTCCTGTACACCAGGAAGCCATTTATTATGCTGGGTTGTAACTATATAACCAAATCATGGCACCTGGTAGTTCAGTGGGTAATTACGGCACTCCAGTCGGATTGAGCCAGTGAAGGTTTATATCCAGTGGGTGGTTGGGGTTTATTGCTCACATAATGCCACTCAGGGATGAGTGAGGCTGGTCACACACCTTAAATGTCAGGACCAACTTGCCTAGCCCCAGGCTTCTATGCTCCTTATGGGGCAACGTAGGATTGGATGATGGATGGATGGATGTTATTAACTAACATTAACTTTGTGGTAGATGGGGGTACCCACCATCCACTCACTCAGTGTAGGTATGCTGTATGGTCTCAACACTGGGTGGCAAGCGAAGTGGTTTCATGTACCAGGGAAAGCATTTACTATGCTGGGTGGTAGCCATATAACAGGGGTTTTTGGCTGTGTTAAGTGCTCCCCAGGTTCTCCTATCTAGAATCACTTAATTCTGGCACCGCCTTCCGAAGATGTCTTATCACCACAGACACTGATCTGAGAAAATGTTTATTAAATATCTGTCTCGGTGACCTTTGAACAAGGATGATCATAAGATGCTTCAGACACCAGTGGGAATGTTGCCATCTAGATGGTCCTTTATTGCAGTATCCATAGAAAATATTGTCTCACCAGGGGCGGGTTGGGGGGTGAAGAAAAGAAGTGCGCTTATCAGTGTTTGTGGCGATAAGACGCCTTCGGAAGGCGGCGCCAGAATTATGGCAAATGTTTCAGAGAGCCTTGGAGGGCCCAATACCTACCTGCCCACGGCCCCAACCAAGTGGGCAGATTTGTATGGCCATGTGGAATGTGAGAGGTATGAATGAGTAGAACAAGAGGGTGGAAGTGGTCAGTGTGTGCAAGAGTGCAAGATATGCCATGATGGCACTGTGTGAAACAAAGATGAAAGGATGTGAGGTGGAGGAGTGGGTGTGAAATGTGTAAGGTCGGGCATGAATGGGTGAGGAAGATGCAAGGAAGGAGTTGCTTTGTTGATGAATGAGGTGTGGCAGGGTGGAATGAGAGATTACAAAATATGTCTGCTTGAGATGTATGTATGTCAAGTTCAAGTTTGAGAAGGTGAAAGTAACAGTGATTGTAGTGTATGCACCATGTGATAACAGGAGTTAGAGTGAGAAAAACAGGTTTTGAGATGAACTGGATGAAGGAGTGGGAGAAATGCCTAGGAGCTATAAAGTGATTGTAATGGGCTATATGAATGGAAGAGTAAGCACTGGTCCTGAGGATGACATAATGGATTGTAATGGAATACCAGGAGAAAATGATAATGGGAAGTGACTGAAGGATATGTGTCAAGAAAGGAGGTTGTGCATTTGTAACTCTTATTTCAAACATAAAGTTGCACATAATTATACATGGTATAGAGCAGTAATTCCCATCCTTTTTTGTCTCCTCCCCCCTTTTCCAACCAGGTTCTCACCTGTGGACCCCTACAACAAAATAGGTCAAGCTAGCAAAATTGATAGCAGCTATTTCTGCAACAGATATTTACATAATATATCTTGTAGAAAAATTCTAGCATTTTAACATTCTGTTTTAAGTATTGTTTAGTTTGAATTTTATACTGGACTGCATGTCTCATAATTCCAGTTGAATAAAAATGTAAAAATATATAGAATCCCTATGGACCCCTTGAAATTCTTCCATGGACCCCTTGGGGTCTATGGACCCTCGATTGGAAACCACTGGTATAGAGGGATCGGGGATCGTGTTGATAGGAGGCTGATTGATTATATGCTCGTAGAGACGTTGGTGCTGGTAATGGTTGCTGATATGAGGGCCGTGAGAGGATGATGTGGAGGTCTGTCAGATCATAAGATTGTGGTATGCAAGATCAAGTAGAGAGGAGTGAGGTGGATGAGGAGAGGGAGGAGCAGTCAGGGAGAAAGAGTGAAAGTTGAGAAGCTGAGGATCAAAGAAATGGCAGATGAATACAGGACCAAAGTAGGAGAGGAGTAAGAAACAGTGATTTGGAATGAAATGGATCTGGACAGCCTGTGGAATGCATATAGGGATTGCTTAGTTAGGAATTCTGAAGCAGTGTGTGGTGTGGCAGGAGTAACAACAAAGAAAAAATATACGGTGTGGTGGGATAAGAGGAGGAAGTGGCTAGAGTGGTTACAGGACAGGGGTTCAATTGAAATAACTGAATATGCTGAGAGCAAGAAGCACTGAAAGAGACTAGTGAAGAGGAAAAAGGAGGAGGTAAATGTTGATGTAGGAAGAAAAATGAATGCAAATTACTCTGAAAAAAGGAAATTATTCTGGAAAGAGGTGCAGAAGTGTAGAAGTGACAGTGGAAAGAAATGCGAAAGTGTGAAGGATGTAAGTAGTAGACTATTAATCCTTGGGGATGAAGTAAGGACCAGATTGAAAGAATATTTTGAAAGGCTGATGAATGGAAATAGAGAGAGCAGAGCAGCTGTAAACATGATTGGTGCTGGGGTGTGCAGAGAAGTAATGCAGTGCCAGGAAATGTGACACTCACACAGGTGAGAACGCTGTGAAGCGGCTGAAAAATGGGAAAGTAGCAGGAGTTATTTGAGGAGCATGTGGAGTCACATGGAGAGACAGACTGACAAATGAGGAAGTCAAGGAGCGTTGTAGTGTGGATGTGGATGGGATAGGAAGCGTTAGGAGAAACACATCGAGGTGGTTTGGCCATGTGGAGAGGATGGAGTGAGAGACTAACGAGGAGAGTGTATCTGAGTGAGGTGGAGGCGGGGAGAGGGAAGGGGAGGTCAAGGATGAGATGGAGGGATGGAGTGGAGAGGGATATGAGAGAGGGGGTCGTGAGCTGGGAGCAGGGCAATGAAATGGCGGGGGACAGGGCGACATGGAGGCGATTTTTTTTTTTTTTTGTGGCCACCCCTTACGGGATTGAGGCATCTGGCAATATATAGATAGCTGGGGTTGATGAGGTGTATGCAGAGACGATTAAGTGTAGTGGAAAGAGCGGAGTGAATTGCTTGTTGAAAATACGTAAGAAGGCATGGATGAGTGAAACTCTATTAGCAGAGTGGAAAAAGGCTGTGATTGCACACCTGTATGATGATAAAGGTGAGCGAAGTGAGTTCAAGAATTATCGTGGCATAAGTTTATTGAGTGTGATAGGGAACGTATATGAAAGAATTATTACAAAGTCCTAGTGAGTGGTTAGCAAGGTGGCTTTCAGAATTGTAGAGGATGTGTGGATCAAATATTTGCGGTAAGACAGATAGTGGAGAAGGGTTGTGAGAAGGACCCTAAGGCGTTTATGGTATTCATGGATCAGGAAAAAGCATACGACAAAGTAGACAGAGAGGGATTGTGGAAGGTTTTGCACATGTACGGTGTAAATGGTAAGCTGCTAGGTGCCGTCAAGAGTTTTTATAATGGTAGTGAAACATGTGTAACGGTAATTGGGCATCTAAGTAAATGGTTCACGATCGGTGTGGGCGTGCATCAAGGGTGTGTATTGTCCCCATGGTTGTTCAGCATATATATGGATGGGGTGATGAGAGAAGTGAAAACACGAGTAATGGAGAGAGGGATGGCATTGGTAATGAATGGTGATGGATGGAATATCTCAAATCTGTTGTATGCTGATGATGCAGTACTCGTGATAGACATAGCCGAGGGGTTTAATTAGACAGAGAAGGTTATCTGGTAGTATCGTCGATGGTAGTGGCACAAGGAGAGGGAGTAATGGTGAGGCATTGTGGATGTCAATGTTGGCCTTCTCTGTTCCGTTATCCTCTTCGTATTTTAAGTGGGGAGATTAAATAGGCAGAATGGGGTCGATGGAGTTTATTGTGAGACAGTTACTTGAATAAAAGTTGTGAGACGTAGTATGGCTTAAACGTGTCGCTGCATATTAAAATAGTATGTCGTCCACTAGAGTGAATAGGTAGGTGTCTTTCTTTCTCACCTTCCCCCTTTGTGTATCAGCAAGGCGAGGTAGAACACCCTTGTGTTACGGAGTTTATTGTACAGTTGTATCGAATTGTGATGTACAGCGTAATGTAGCATCTAATCCCTCCAGTTCGAAGAGTCTGACCTCAGGTGAACAGAATCGTCCGGAGTTTAGAGTATAAAATGCATAATCGGAGTGAAGGTATTAAGATCTTTGTATCTTTCTAGTCTAGGGAACTGACAGGAGATCGAGCTGGCTGGATGAATGTTGTGAGAAAAAGTGCATGATCAGGGATTTTGGCACCCCTTTTTAACCTGGCAGCGTCCGGATTGACTCTATGGGATACGTTTATGTGAAGCTACTGAATGTGGTGAATGTTTTTGGCGTATCCGATAGAGCCAGGGTTCCGGGGGCTTGAATGATGAGTGAATGGAAGCGTGTCCCATTGGCTTGGGCAAACTCTGTCAGGACGTGCTACTCCTCACCCTGCCCTAGGGTGGGAAAGGAGGTCCGGATGATGATGATGGTGATGTTATTAACTGACAATTTTGATTAAGTTTTGGAGAGATTTTTCGAACTTTTCGCGAGTTAAATATAGGTTTTAATCCCAAATGGACTCTCCGAAGCTTCCCGAAATGTGTGGAGGTAGCAGAAATTAACTGCCAAAGACGTCAGCAGGATGGGGGGTTTTCTGTGCTTTGTTAGGCGTTTAAGGATGTGTAGTGTAATAGGTCTTTTGTTTAAACCTGACGAAGAATCCAAATCCTTTTCAGTTCAGTTGACAGATGTCGTCAGATTGGAGGGCTGATTTTACCAGTAACCAAAGAAACTCCTTCCTTTCTAATAACTAAAACTCATGAAATTTCGTAGTCATGGCATATTTGTGGGAGTAGTCCAGTTCCATCGGGTGGAAACAAATCGACTGTAGCGAGTAAAGTGAGCTAAAAATAGTTTTAGTTACCCAACGACTGAGCGTGGAGATGCCGTTAGATGATGTAGGTTGGATACTAGTCTTTAAGTTGCTATGTTGAAATTTTAGGCCGTCCACTACTGCTTGACCTTTCGCTAGGCCCTCAAACGTAAGATGTGGTGTTGGTTCTCTCTCTCTCTCTCTCTCTCTCTCTCTCTCTCTCTCTCTCTCTCTCTCTCTCTCTCTCTCTCTCTCTCTCTCTCAAGTATTACTTTTTTATTTATTTATTTATTTATTTTTTGTCAATTTAAGGGACGATCTTCCTCACTGATAACAGACCTAGTGTAATTCCCGCAGCCTGAGAAGATCCCAAACTCTCCTTCCTTAACAGATTTCTTCAACAGATTTCTTCAACTTGTGATGCAATACCCTTTCAACCGGAGGAAGTACTCTAATATATCCTTGCCACCTACAGACGATTTTATTAAACTTATTCATTTCTTTTATGGAGGACACTGATTAAGGCTTTGTCTAACCTTTCCAGTTCGAAGTTTCCATATCTGATTAGTGTCGTTTGGGTGGGGAATTTTAAAAAATAATAAATGCCGTGAAGGAGTTAAAAGATTTTTTTTTTCTTCCTCAAACTGTCTATGTTAGAGATACGAATGATGTTAAGTACGTATTGTGAATAAAAGTTAACGGTATTTCAAACAGCATTTTTCGACGTACTTGTGTGGAGAGTTAATTCCCCTTAACTTGGCGGCGACTTTCGTCTATTTGCAGCCTCTTTCCCATGGTTCATTGGCAAAATTTTGTAGTGCAGTGGCCAGTCATCTTTTCCATAGCACTGTTTTGCGACTAGCACCATATTCTAGTGGTAATCTTATGTAACTCAGTTTCAGGATGGAAATATGAAAAATTTATGCATAATTAAAGTGAATATAGTTTAGTTTGTGTGTGAAAGTGAGTTAGACTAATTAGCTACAGTATACTATATTTACTCCAACTTGGCCCAAAATTGCCATCTTTCCATCTTGAATGAGTAGATTATCATTAGAATATGATGTTAATCACGAAGAGGTGCTATAGAAAGGATGTAGAGCCGTACCATAGTCTTCTACTGCCACTGAACTATGTGAAAGGCTACAACAGTCGAAAATCTGGGCCAAGTTAAGGTAAAAGGAGAATATTATCGCAACAGGACGCAGTAAAATATATATTATCGGTACAAAAGAAGAGAATTTCCACAATTGGCCGTGCTGTTTGTCACGCAAAAGTATGTTATGTAAATGAATGTGACGTGATTAACTAGCACCGCTTAATCAAAGTATAGATCAGCATGCATCGCAATATGACACTGAAGTATGTAGCCGAAATGGCAGTGAATTTGACTTTAGCTATCAGCACTGTTGACTGACTGACGTACCGTATGTTGCGTAAGTGAATGTCAAATTAATATGAAGTATAAATGAAAGTGAATTTGACATTGAACTGACCACAGATAACTCCCTCTGAAGAACGACGTTTATATGAAAGTGAAATTGACACTACATAGCAGCTCTGTTCAAGACACAAAAGTTTGAAGCATAATAAAAGTGAAATTTGCATATTAAATAGCAACAGTGTGTGACACCCTATGAATTAGAATTATGACGTGTAAATGAAAGTGCGTTTGATGTTAGCTTACAGGTAGTAAGCTAAAGAAGAAACTAGTGAAACATGAATTTGATATTAGCTGTCACCATAGACACACTGACGTATAATGTGTAAATGAAAGTGTATATGACGTAAACTGCTGGTAGTGTTTGACATACCGAAGTAAACTATGTAAGCGAAAGTAAGTGTGAAGTCATCCTGTAGCACTGACTTTTGCTCTGTGACTCATGTTAACTTCCTTAATCAGTTTTTTTTTTTATTCCTGCTACTTCCACCCAGTTTTATTCGACTTTTGAAAGGTTTCTTGTGTTAGAAGCTTTCATTGAGGTTGTATTTACCTTCTCAGCCTTAATAAAATCATCAGAACATGGGATGAATGAAGTAGACCAGACGGCCCCTGGTGGAAGGGATTGAGTGCATGAACTTAATATAGACTGTACTGTCTGACGCACTTCAAGGTTTGTTGATTGAATGTAGGTGAACAGGGTTTCTCTCTCTCTCTCTCTCTCTCTCTCTCTCTCTCTCTCTGACATGTTTGAAAGAAATGCCCCATGTGTCAGGTTTCTACGCCTTTTGAAAGTATGTTGGAAATCAGAGAGAGAGAGAACCATCATGTGACCGTCGCGCCTACTTGACCTTTACATGAGAAAGTTACCTCTCTGTTCTCTCTTTAGCTCCCCAGGCCCATCTCTAACTTTCAAGCTCATAACAACCGCTCTAATTAACCCTGTCGTTGCCATGACAACACTATCTGTGATCCCTTCACTACGATGATGTCACTCAACTGCTTTATATTTTATTGAACACCCGACGTACACATTGAGAGACTTGATAATCAGATGAAAAAAAAAATGCATTTATGTACCGGTGTTGGTCATTGCTGCTACTATCATTTTGTCATTGCTAAAATGCATTTATGTACCGGTGTTGGTCATTGCTGCTACTATCATTTTGTCATTGCTGCTACTGTCATATTGCCATTACGTCATTACCTGATCATCACTTTACCTTGGTCTAAAATTGGCATCCTTCCATCTTGGTTGGTGAGATATAACAATAGATTAACATCGGAATATGATGTTAGTCACGAAGAAGTGCTATAGAAAGTATGTAATGCCACAGTATTGTCTATTTTTGCAACTGAACTACGTAAAATAAGCCCCAGAAGGATGAAAATTTAGGCCAAGTTAAAATGAATGAGCAATAACATTATTTCAACTCGTCCCTGACACTGCCAGTGCCTCTGCCATTATTACATTCATTAATGTTACCATTGTCATTTCTTCCACGATCATCATATCACTTATCATTACCACTGTCCTATCACCGTCATTATGATAACAGGTATCGCCTCCATAATCACTGTAAGCTTTCTTCCGAGAGAATAAGTATTAAAGGTATCTACAACATTAAGGCAGTATTTCTTTGATTTTCCCTGGAGTGATTATTGCTTCCATAGCCGGGAACCATGTGAGTGTGCCTTGCGCATTACGGGGGTTATTCTCTTGGGCATGGAAGCATACATTCCTTTCTTGTATCATTTGGCGAATGGAAAAAAAAACGCTTGTTCTAATGCTGTCCACTACAAGGAGAAGGCCTACAAAAAGTACTGGAGCCAACCCATTCCTGAATTTCATCTTTTATGTTTCTGCCCAGAGTCGTGCTGTCTGTTTTTCACTGCTAAAAATAATTTCATTCGTACTAAATGCTCTGAACTCTTCAACTCGAATTTTTACCGCTCCTGGCACCTTGCCAAAAACCTTTCTAATAACTTTACCTCATCATCCTTCCCTCCTCTTTTCCAAAATGATGGTTTTGTAACAATTTCTTCTACTGATAAAGCAGAACTCCTCACTCAGACATTCTCCTCCAATTCCATCGTAGACGGTTCCAGTGCCGTACCTCCATCATTTCCCCCATCTGACTTCCTCATGGCTGACATTCAGATTTCTTCAATTGATGTATTTTCTGCCATCCCTGGCTTCAGTACTAACAAGGCTTATGTGGGGTCCCTCCTGTTGACCTCAAGAACTGTGCTTACACCCTGTCTAGGTAAACTCTTTCGCCATTGTCTATCAACTTGTACATTTCCTTCTTGCTGGAAGTTTGCTCTCATTCAGCCTGTCCCAAAGAAGGGAGACCATTCCCAACCCTCTAACTATCGCCCAATTGCTTTAACATCCTGTGTCTCAAAAGTTTTCGAGTTTATTCTTAACAAAACAAAAGTTTAAAGCATCTTTCCTATCGCAACCTTTTTTTCTGATAGTCATTATGGGCTCCGTCAGGGACACTCCACTGGCAATCATCTCACCAATCTTTCAGACTCCCGGTCATCCTCCTTTCGGAACTTTGGCAAAAGCTTTGTCATTGCACTTGGCATCACAGAGGCTTTCGATCGAGTCTGGCATAAATTTTTAATTTTCAAACTGCCCTCTTATGGTTTTTATTCGGTCTGTGTGTTCATCTTTAGCTTTCTTCAGTCGTACTAGAACGGCCACCGTTCTTCTTCTAGATCTGTCAGTAGTGGTGGTCCTTAGGGCTCTGTCCTATCACCAGCTTTTTTCCTTTTATTCATCAGTGACCTATGCTGTACATCTAACCTTATCCACTTATACGCTGATGACTCCACTCTTCACCTCTCCATTCACTTCCCGCAGTGTCCATCTCAGCAGTCATTTTAACAAAGGGTTGAGGCTATGGTACACTTAATCTCTGACTTGGCTTGTATCTCTGACTGGGGTAAAAGTAATCTTGTTGTTTTTAATGCGTCAGAAACTCAGTTCTTACACCTATCAACCTGACAAATTTTTCCACAAGAGTACCCGCTAATATTTAATAATATCCAGCTCAGTCCTGCATCATCTTTAAACATACTTCGGGTTTCATTTTCTGGGGATTTATTTTGGGAGGATCATATTACCTCTCTTGTAAAATCTGCTTCCAAGAGAAGAGTTGTGCCAAGCCGACTCCATACCTTTACCCCTGCATATTTGTTGACTTTCTACACGGTTTTATTGGTCCCTGTGTAGAGTACAACTCTCAAGTGTGGGGAGGTTCCCCACATACAGCTCTTCTTACCAAGGTCGAGTCAGAAGCTTTTCGTCTCATTAACTCTCCTCCTCTTTACTGGCTCTCTTCAATTGCACTATTGCATCTTTATCTCTTTTCTGTCGCTACTTCAATGGTCTCTGCTCCACTGAACTCTTTGCTTGCATCCCCCCACCACTACGGCGGGCGCGTAGCACCCGTCTAGCAACAAACTCTTATCTCTTTTCTGTCCAGCTCTCTAACTTAAGAGTTAACCATTACTCAGATCCGTCATGTATGCAACAGGTCATCTCTGGAACTGTCTCCCTCTGTCTATTTCCTACGTCTTATGATCTCCAGTCTTTCGAACGCAGTGTGTCCAGGCGTCTCGAAATGAACAAATCTTGAATTTGGCTCTCTGTTGTATTGTTTTTGTTTTTTCTTAGAGCGAACGGTTTGCAGGTTCGAGGCCTTTGGTTGATCTTCTTTCCTTAAAAAAAAAAAAAGTAGGCATACATGCTGCTTATTCAGGTGCCCACGAGTATATTCGGTGGCCACGACCTATCTCCTAAACTACTGTGTAGGAGATAGGTCTACGCATGCACACAACCGGATATAGCAACACGAAATTCTATAGTCACAGATATCTGCTGGTGCCCATGCAACTATCCTAAACCAAGTATTCTGTGTTCACAAGGAAGGTCAGTTTAATGGATCAGTTGTGGTGACGATAGTACAGTTTGGAAGTGAGTTGAAATCATTTACATATGCGAGCTTGAAGATGTATGTGTTGTCATGATTCCCAGAGAATGAATCTCATGTTCGTCAGAAAATCCAGCTTGGTCATTGTTTCAGCGGCGCGCGCGACACACACACACATACACACACACACACGGTGTAGTCTCTACACTGCACACACACGAGACATTGAGGCAGACATGAAGCTGGCTGTAGTGGAACGCGGTATTTTTGTAGGCGTTTTACTCTGAAATATATTTCACGGTTTTACTAGTCAGTTCTGCAGACATTTTGTAGGCGTCTTCTGTTTGGGAATAAAGTGAGCAGATTCATCAACATAGCACCTTTTTTTTGGGGGGGGGGTTAACTGTTTTCTTGCTGCTTCCCGACGATTTTGTACATGAGAAAGACCTCCTGGCACCGAAAAGGTTTATTAAGGCATTATGTAATTCTGATGAAAAAAAAAGCTAAGTAAAATCGTCACGAGCTGGGAAGAATATAATAAAAAAGATGCCAGCGGGCTTAATGAGTATCCGTGCCTATTGTCTGGAAGTAAAGATGCTCACCATTCCGACCCTCATGACTCCTTATTACTCGCATCACTTTTCGTTTCATCCTTAGCAGTGAACCTATCTCTTGTTTTTTTTTTTTTTTTTACCTTAACTTGGCCCAGATTTCGTCCTTTTTCATCGTATTTTATGTAGCTCAGTTGAGGATAAAGACTTGCGATCTCCATCACCAACGTGGCTGTTCCTCGTGATTAACATCAAAATCTCTCCTCTCTACTCACGCCACTCATTTCTATCATAAAATTAACAAAAATGCCCCCCCCCCCGCCCTCAACTACCACCTGACTTATAATTCCCGTATTCACAAGGAATACTTCCCCCTTTATTATTCCAATATTCACAAGGAATACCTCCCCCTTCATTACCTTCCACCAACCACCATCCCAACCCATTCCACTCATTCATCACAATCCACACCACCACGTTCTGAAATGTCCTGCTCATTCCCCCGTCCACCCTACTCGTTTTTGTTCAGGTGTCAGCATAATAACAGTGATGTCTTCACCACCATTCGACCAATAGCACCAGTACTTACTTGGTGAACTACCGTTGTTGTCCACCACTCGTTATCTTAGCCCATTCCACTCACCCGTTGAACATAACTTGCCCAGTCCAGAAAGGCCTAAAGCGATATCTCAAAAATCATCCAGTACGCCGAGAAAAGTTTCTTCTCAGCCGAATAAACTCGTTTGGAGTTTGCAAGCACAGAATCTAAAAGACCTTATCGTTGTGAAGTGGTTAAATGCTTCACCACAATGACATTTTTCTTATCTCCTTGCCCCGATCAGATTATTTTACTGCAGCTTTGGGGAGGCCACGTAGTGAAAGGTTAGAATCATTTTATTCAACTTCTAGCAAGTGTCTAGTGTTGAAGGGGCTAATGGGTATCGGGTTAAATTACTTCAGTGTGATGAAGTAGGACTATACACCACCAAACGTTTCCATTCATTGTTATTTGAGTGGGAGACTTAATTAAAGGGGTTAGAAGTTGTCTTCATATATCCCCCCCCCCATCCTCCCATTTTTTAAAATTCCATGATGTCACTTCCCACCCTTTGATAATGCGGGGATGGTCTATATATTACGCAACCAAATTCTCACGTGTTGCGGGGGGCCGGTCAGCGTTACCACTGTCAACGTTACACCATTTTCTACCTCCTGTAAACATTTTCGTACTTTATAGTGTATGCGTTATTTTAGTAATTGAGTGCATAAACCATTAATGTCAAAGGGCAGTCAGAATATCTTCGCTCCTCACAAAAGCAGACAGCCGTCCCCGCAGCACAGGAGATTTGAGAACGCTTTATTTATGGGCCACCTTGTACTGTACCATCTCCATTATTCTTCATTATTTTCTCGCCTCCGTCAGATAAATATGTGCAGTTTTGGAGAGAGCTGCCGTTGCGAAGGGGCCAACACTTTCCTTTCGTTGTTTTTGTGGCCTTAGTATGTGAAAGGACGCGCTACCAGTATATTACGCAAGGTTCCGCGCAGGTGGTCGGAAGGTGTGCGCTTATCAGAAAAAATTATTGTAGATCTATATCGCTCGTGTGAGATTTCCTGTCTGGTATGAAATTGAGAGTGGTTGCGTATGAAAGTGGAATACACAGACAAATTGATATATTGATAGATAGATAAACAGGCTGACTATAAGTAGATTTAGGTATTTATTTGTATTTAAGACGCTATTTGGCTGTAATGTAATATGGTTCACGGCCGTAAAGAAGGAAAGAAAAGTTTATGTGATGATGATTATGCCTGTGAGGCGAAGCCAGGATTGCAGAGGTTTGTGATATGTGATTGTGAGGTCTGTTTCACTGGATAGGCTGTTGGCAGTTCTCCCACTTTTGTGCTCCCCTTTTCTTTTCTTTTCTTTTCTTTTTCGTATTTTTAGATCTTACTTTATCCCATCCTTAGGTAGGAGAAAGTCCAGGACGATAATGTTTTCTTTTTTTTCTTTTTCATTTTGCCGGCCAAAATGTTTTCCACAACATAGGATTGTAGTGAATATCGATGTCAAGAAAATAAAGCAACCTCCGCCTCTCTTTACGGCACTTGCTAATCATTAAGACTCGTGAAGAAAATTGACATTTACTTTTTTATATATTGACTGTGGATATATAGTTTGATTATTATCATTATTTTATTGGGCCTGCTGTTGATAGTTCTCCCACATCCGTACTTTCTCTTTTCTTTGTTTCTGGATTATACTTCATCTTACCCTTAGGTATTGGGAAAGACAAAAATAATGATAATAATAATAATAATGGTAATAATAATAATAATAATATTATTATTATTATATTATTATTATTATTATTATTAGTAGTAGTAGTAGTAGTAGTAGTAGTAGCAGTAGTGTTGTTGTTGTGAGGCGAGCTATAGCTCAGTGTTTTTAATTATTTTTGTTTTATTTACACTTTTATATAAATAATTTTCTCCAGTGTTTTTACTTTGTGTTTTATTGTATTTATTTTGCTCTTAGATATTTACTCTAAACTCAGAGGAAGAAAATGTTCCCAGAGTGATAATAACCGGTGTTGTTTTGTAGCATTTGGTAATGTGAGAAAAATAAGTGGACAAAAAATGCAGTGAAGAAAGTGGACTGACCAGGTGGCATAATGCTAGGGTAGGTGGGGTTGCAACTTTCACTGGCCCACGGAGGGGTTGGTATTGGGGAGATCCGGAGGGACGATTATTAGCCTATAGTCATGTTGTTAGTAGTGACTGTTTTAGCCCTTTAGAGGGGATTGTTTTATCCCTTTAGGGACGATTATTGTGGCCTCTTATTGGCTCTTGTTTTAACTCTTCAGTGGCGAATATTGTAGACCTTCAGTAGCAAATGTTTTAGCCTTTTAATGGCGAATGTTGTGGGCCTTTAGTGGTGATTGTTTTAGCCCATTAGAGGTAATTATTTTAAACCAATAATGGGCGTTATTCTCGCCCTTTAGAGGCGATTATGTTATTCCTTTAGTGATTATTTTATTGTTTGAGTGAATTCGTTTTCAGAGATTATTGTTTTATCCCTGTAGTGGCGATTATTTTATCCTTTTAGAGAAATATTTTATCCCTTTCAGTGCGATGAGTCGGTATTAGGTTGGGCTGGGTTAAGTTAGGCTAGGTTAGGTCGTCACGTCCAGTCAAGTCGGATTGGGTTTGGTTTGTTGTTGAGTTAGGCTTGACTAGAACAGGGCTGGGCAGCATCTTTCACTGCTGGTTTTGGTGCGATCAGGAACGGCGAGTATTTCGTCGCTTTCAGTGCGAATGTTAATGGTAGATAAGAGTATGAAAGACGAACGTAGCATTCCCACGAGTACTGGTGTTGGCGTGGTTGGTGCTGGGTTCAGCTGGGTTGAATGTGTGGGGGGATGGGGGATTGTGTGTGTGTGTGTGTGTGTGTGTGTGTGTGTGTGTGTGTGTGACCTACGAGATCTGAACTTCAGTTTGTCCCGTCATCATGCATTTTTATAAATATTCTTTGTGTGTGTGTGTGTGTGTGTATGTATGTATGTATGTATGTATGTAGGTGTCTTCCAGCCCAGCTCGTGAGAATATCCGGTTATCTCCTTGATTTCTTCCTGGCTTTCAATGTTACGTAACTGAATGACGTTGCGCCTGACTCGGTGCTAACACTGGTCAGTGGGTTTTCAGGTCATGTTATGATATTTACAAGTGTTTTTCCAGAAGTGATATAATTTAAAAACAAGGAGGAAAGGAGAGAGGTCATTTAATTAGAACATATGTAATTACTGCTTACCGCACAGTTTAAGGTTCTTGCCACAGTCCTTGAGGGTTTTAGTCATTTTCAAAACTTTTTCAAGTATTTTGCCAGGAATTACGTAGTGTTAATGCAAGGAGGAAAAATAAAGTCTGTGTATTAAAAAATTATGTTTACGTAAGTGTAAAAACTGCTGACTATAATTCCTGCATGTACACGTTCTAACGCCGTTCATTTTGTTTTAGGTAATTTTTAAATATTTACAAATATTTTGCCAAAGGCTCTTTATTTTAAAAGCAACCAGGAAAGTAAAAGAAGTCATTTTAAAGTTTAATTGCTACACACTGTATAGTTTCTGACTTGGAACTCACTTAACAGAGCATTTCTTGTAGTAGTTCTAAGATATATATCCAGGTATTTTTATCAGAAGTTTTATATATTTATTTTTTTAGCAGGAAGGAAAATAAAGAAGTAAGTATAGTAAAGAAGTGTCATTATTGCTGACTGCACAGCCTTAAGGTGAACAGTGATTATGCTGTTCGTACTTTTTTTTTTTTTAAATGCTATTACGGTTTTGATATTATGTAATGTTTACTGGCACTGACGTTGCATTCCCTTTCCTTGTCATGGAGTTTCCCTGCCGCCATTTATTGACGGAGAATGGAGGATAAGTGTATATTATGTTGTCACCGGTTATTGACAAAGTCGTGATCACACGAGATCAATTTCGAGCAGTTTTTTTTTTTACCAGCTGTTTCCCTGAGCCTAGCTGTTTCCCTGAGTTTTCTAGCAAGTTTCTCGGTAATTCCTCAGGACAGTTGTGTGTGTGTTTCTTTCCCTTGGTGAATTTTGATAGGTTTCCCGGATCAGATGCTGGTAATGCCATATTTGATTGTGTATAGCGTACTGCTCATTGATGTACACATGCCTGTAACGTAGTTTGATAATATCTTTATGCATGAAAATAGAACCATTAAAGTATCATGTTTTAGATACTGTATAGTCTTGCGTCTAAACACATCTCTCTAGATTTCGGCCAGGTTCCCATAATTTCAAGGGTCGTGTACTTGTTAGATTAGTTAGGCTTTCTATTGTCTCTTCCTTAGCGATTAATTTTACATACTGGTTGTATTTTTCTATCTCCCATTTATGTAAGCTTAATACAGACATAGATTGCATAAATTGCGCAAGAATATATTAACATGGCATTTTCAGATATGAACTGGTATGGATGAGGTGTGAGTGAGTCTGCAGAGTCGAAGAGAACAAAAGTACAGACATTTTATGCACCGTTACATTTATAAATTCGTTTGCCGTGCAGATACGATATGGCATAAAAGAAGTGGGTTACAGAAACGATGATTGATTGCTCTGTCTGGTGAAAGAATGGTAAATAGTGATACCTAAAATCCGTGTGCCATGAATTGTAATGATACCGTATTAAGGCAGATTCAGCTGTTCCTTCCTGCATTACTAACATACCGATATTTATGCTCATGAGACATCCAGTTGCATTCAATTCCGGTAGATAGTTAAAAAAAAAATAGTTTATATTTCTCATGTAAACATTTAACGGTGAAGCATGTCATCGGTAATCGTCTTTAAGGTTGACGTGGAAGGTGTACAACCCAAAATATTTGCGTTTTGTCGAGATATATCATGGAGAGAATAGCTTTAGCATCAGTGTCGTCGTCGTCGTAGTTGTTGTTGTACAAGAATCGCTTGTGTATTCTCCGTTTCCCATCCAATCGTGGTGGCATTGGTTATTTTTTCTTACTAAAAGACATGAAGTAAGAACGGCTTAGTTGTCAGACTATCTCTGGATAATTTTGTTGGATATTTCATGTGCGGCAAAACTTGCCGGACAAAATTTTACTTAAATACAGTATATCCTCGTGTGACCCCGGCTTAAGAATATTAGTGTAACGAGCCGGTCCTGCTATTTGGATAACAATCGTTACCATTATAAGCATCCTCGATGTCACATATGCTCATGGGTAATAAGTTTTGGCTGAGAGAAATCCTTGTAGTCAAAGAGATCTCGATGTAGCTTTCCATTGCCATGGACCTACTTTGGCAGTGTATTTAGGCCAACACATGATGATTTTCTTCAGGTGGCGAAAACTCTGGTATGTAAAAGAGCTAGTAAAGCTTCTACTGGTTAACCTTGTTAGTGGCATTGACGTCTTTCGTTATGGTATATTTTTCTGGGTAGATTAACATTTCAATTACTAAAGGCTCTGCTGATTAACCTTGTCAGTGGTATGGACATCCTTGGTTATATTTTTCTGGCTTCTGCCATTTAACTTTTTTTTTTTCAATCACATTAACGCACAATGGTTTTATTCAGGTGAGGGATATTCTAACAACTAGAGGGTTAAAGCTAATGAGTAATCTTTGAGTTGATCTGAGCGTACTTAAATCATCCGATCCTGTGGCGTAATTTTCATGTTGTCTTCCAAGGATTTTATTCAGCTTCGGAAAGATTTTTCGAAGTGAAAAAATTAAATATAGACTTCATTAACCCAGTACTAAAGGGATATCCTTATGATGAGTAAAATCGTCTGGGGGTAGCTAGAATTGAGAAAAAAAAAGTGTGGTTTTTCTATGCAAGGAAGAAAGAACCAAAGGAGGGGCGGGGGTATAGTTGATTTAAACATGTTGATTTTGTTCAGTTGATATATGTTCCGTCAGTCAGGGTGTAAAAATTTTTTGTTCACTTACGATGGCCACGTTCCGATGTTTTATGCAGGCAGACACGGAAGATGTTGAACAAAGGGAAATCCTTGGAGTCGGAAGGCTTAAAAATTATGTCAGTTAACCTTTTCAGTAACGTGGATGCACTGGGGTGTTTGTGGGAGTGTGCGTGGGAAGTTAATCTATTGAATAAGATGTCACTTTTTATTGTAATATTTGTGCTGCTTCCAGGCGATTTTATTCAGCTTACGAAAGGCCTCTCTTACTGAAGAGGTTAACGAAGTCTGTGTCATACCCATCCAATTCGAGCCTCGCCAGTTCCAAATAAAATTGTCCGGAGATGGCAGATTTAAATAAATAGATAAAACATAAATGAATGAGAATGAATAAGTGACCGTGGTGAATAAATCATTACAAACTAGTGGATTTTGTGTAAATGTCATCACGAGGTTACAATTTTTTTTTTTTCAATTTAGGAATTTTACATTCCGTTGGTTCACTCTAACCTCTTCTGTCCAAGGATGTCTTTGTTGTGTGCATATCTTGCTTACAGACCATTTTTAGCAGTTTAGAGGAGCTTTTTTTTCCTTCTTTTTTTGTTGATGTTTAAAGGGAGGGGATGGGGGTCAGGTATAGCCTTCATTAGTTTCTTGAATCCGATGACGTATTTTTTCATTTTTTCACCAAACAGTTTTATTCAGCCATGGAGGACCTCAGGTAGTGAAGGTATTTATATATTTCTCTAGTTCGAAAAATCCATCCTGAATTGCATGAAATTGCCTGGAGACGGCTAGCATAAAATGTACATAATTTGATCGAAGATGTTCACTCGTACACTATCAGGGTGCGAATTTAGGTGCATAAAATCGTCTGGTAGTAGCAAGAATGGGATAGAAAAAGTGATGGTGGGTGAGAGGGCGGCGGCTTCCTTATGCTTGCCAGTGTCGTGTGGCGTCTTTATCTGAGTTTTGGCTTGGGGTTTCCTGGTTCAAGGTCACGGTCGAAAGTTGGGCGTTGTTTACGAGAGAGAGAGAGAAATTGAAACAAAGTAATGTCATGGTCAAAAGTTCGCCAACATTTACGGGCCGGCCTTGACGGTGAAAGTTGAGTGAAATAATACACACACACACACACACACACACACACACACACACACACACAC
>JAGKTI010006638.1:0-39937 GCA_018397915.1 Birgus latro
ATTATTATTATTATTATTATTATTATTATTATTATTATTATTATTATCATTATTATTATCATCCATCATCATCATTATTATTATTACTATTACTATTATTATTTTTTAAAAGAAGTTTCAGTAGGATATTGAATTAGGACAGAGTTTGTGGTCAAGTTAATATTTGAGTATTACGGTTCGTTGTGGGACTCTATACTCTTTTCACCGTAACTTGGCCTTGATATTCACCCTTTTGCAGCTTATTTTGTCAGCCACAGAAAAAAAAAAAAAAATCTACTATGGCTCTACATCCTTCTAATACACTTCTTCATGACTAGCATCATATTCTAGGGTTAGTCTGTTCTCACAACTCCGACTTCAAGATGGGGAGATGGAATTTTTAGGCCAAGTTGGAGTCAAAGGAGTATAGTTGTATTGTACCTGGTATTTTATTGACTTACAAGGTTGGTAAAGAGTACTGAACGTGTTATTGATAAGGTGAAGTCCTTGTCTCAGGCCTTGGCACATTAACCCATGCACTCCGGTGATTTATTTTAATCCTGCTGGCTCCAGATGATGTGTAGCAGTGTAGTGTATAGCAGTATTGTAGTGTAGAGTAGTGTAGTGTCTGGCATAGCAGTAGTGTAGTAGTGTTAGCAGTGTAGCCCCATATTTATCGGAAATTTGGACCAGGTGGAGTGCTGGCTTAAGTTTCGCTTGTCTGACAGTCCACCATCCTCCTTTTGGGGGATAGAGAGAGCTGAGAGGTATTAATAGGTGCCTGGCTATACGTGAGAACTGAGGGATATTAATTGGTGCCTGGCTATATCAGTGCCACCACATGAAGGCATCCTTCCATCATCTGTCCATCATCCCTCCATCACCAGGCCATAGCAGGAGTAGAATAAAAAAAAATATCACTGGATTCGTTGGTTTAAGCCTCCCCCGCCCCCACCACAGTGTATGGCTCCCAAGGGACGGGCCTAAACTATGGCGGGGGTTACCAAGTGCACGAGGCCCGTCGTCCCAGCCTGGCCGTAGAGAGGGGCGAGCCTAGGACCCGTCGGGCATATGGGGGCTCCACCGGGGGGGCATAGACGCTACCGATCCACGGGCAACCTCAGTGGTAAGCCCCGCCACAGGGACCTCTCTTGCCTTGGGGTGGGACAACCAAAACACATTACGATTGATTCCCTGCCACAGCTTGCTGATTTTTTGGAGGAAGGACAAGGAGGCTAGAATCTTCCGACCTTACTATAGTAGCGGCGCACGGCTCTAAGGTCATTGTCATACCCCAGCAACCTACCATTCAAAAGTTCGTCCCATTTCGTGTATAATACGAGACACACATGATTCATGTATAATATATTTGTGTATAATATGATTCGTGTATATTATGATATGAAATTGGACACACTTTGAATGGTAGGTTGCCAGAGTGTGATAATGACAACCTCAGAGTCATGTGCCGCAACTATAGAATCTTCCAAGCTCTTATCCCATCCGTAAAATCAAAATATAGTTAAAAATGACATTATCAGGAACTACATTTTGGTTTCCAGGAAGGATGAGGAGGCTAGAATCTTCCAGACTTCCTAGAAAACTCCAAGTTGTCATGTTCCTTCTGTAAAAGCAAATTATAGTTACAAAAGACATATTACTGTATCAGGAGCTACTTTTTGGCTTTGCAGGATAGGTAAGGAGGGTGAGAGCAGGGACTTTCAGGATCTACTTCTTCCTGCAGATCAAAATACGCGTCACAAAGGGAATTAATCGTAAATGTGTTCAAGAGTTCCACCCCAGGCCTCGTATGGTGGCGGTGGCAGTTTGGCTTTGCTCGGGGCGTAGGTGTAGTCGGGATCATCGGCTTTCCTCTGGGTGTATGTGTAGTCGGGATTACACACGTGGTGGAGGATGATTAACCCCATGTAGTTGTAGTCTGGGTCGTGTCTGGGGCTTGTGTGCTGGTTGTAGGTGTAGGCTGGGTCGTGTCTGGGGCTTCTGGGTGTTGGTGTACAATAGTCAGGTTACACGTGTGGTGGTGGATGATTTAACCTCACATAGTTGTAGTCTGGAATCGTTTGTGGTGGTGGATGATTAGATTAACCTGTACATTATGGAGCAATCTCAGAGGTGGCTGGTTAACCTCACATAATAGTACGGTAAATTAGGAATCCTGTGTGTGGTGGTAGATTATTAAATTAACCTGTACAGTGCAATCATGTCTCACTTTTAATCTTGCTTCTGCCAATTATTTCTTCTCCAAATTGGATACCTTGTTGTGAAGAGGTCAGTGAAATTATTTCAAACCTGATCTCTGAACAAGGTCTGTGTTGTGAGTAAGTGTGAGGGAGCAAGAGGCCCGTAAAGTTTTTGTGAGAAGCTGGGAGGTTAATCTAGGCCTCTAGGGCAAAGTGGGAGTGAAAAATGCCAAATCAGCGTTGGTTTAATTCTCAGCTGGGATGTTTTTGAGTAGTGTTTTTCTGGGATGATTTTGAGTAGTTTTTGTGGGTATTTTTGAGTCAGTGTTGATGATTTTAATTATTTCAATAGATTACTAAGGAGATGGCAGCAGGATTTAGCTTCAGGTTCATTCAAGTAAGTTAGTTAGTGTCAGCAAATATTAGTCATAACGTTTAGCCAAAGCATCATTTTTACAGATACTCAATAGCCTATAGTTTTGTAGAAGGAGGGTGATGGGAATTATTCGCTTTTATATAATCTGTACATAATGTATTATTTGTACAGTATTAGTTGTACAGCACAGACACGTGTCTGTACATCACAGCCTGTAAAATGCTAGTCACTGAAGTACAGGTTATTTGAAAGAAAAAATTGAGAAACATTATAGATACATGAGAAGATGAAGAAAAAAATAGCATAAAATTTTTTCACAATTTAGTACAGTATTTAAATCAGATTTAGATTGTTATAAATACATCACCATGGTGCAGTGATGAGGAGCCTACACCAAGTGGTGGTGTGCACTCTGGGTGGAGCAGCTGTGGTGTTCACCCAGGAGCCAAACCTCTTTATATTTCCCTGCACCCTGTCATTGGAAGGGTCCTGATCTGGCCCTGGTGAGGTGCTGTCTACCTCAACTGGGCGCTGGATCCCTACACGGTTTAGTACTGTACTGTACCTGTAGGAGGGCCCCACAGAAGCAGTTTCTTGCCTGTGGTCGATGGATTTGCTCAGTCAGACAGCCTGGGGTTAAGCAGCAACAGCAGTCACTTGTCAGTTGCTCAGTTTGCCCACCTTTCACATCTCCATTTGTACCTACTGATTCGCCACGGTGTTTGTATTAACTAGCAGGAGACCCTTGAACCTCTCACCATTCATAACCCCTCCTTTTTGTGTGTGTAATTTATAGTATTGTGTCTACTAACTATAATTACCATAGATTGCCATGCTGTATATGCTTAACTAATACATTTAAAAAATTGTAAGGGTTGAGGTGGTGGAATACTAACTAATAAGAACATTATTTTATTTATTTTTTACTGACTGGATGATTTATTTCTTTATGTACAATTTTGTTTTACTGGTTGTGGCAGTGATTAAAGGATTTGTATTGGTGGGAAAAAATAATGATCTTTTCAGCACTTATGTTTAGCCTCCCCACCATCCACTCCTTGTAGTGCCAGTCAGGTGGCTCTACACTGAGTGACAAGCCAAATGGTTTCTTTTAACCCAGGAAACCATTTAGTATATTTGGTAGTAATTATAAAACCAAATTGGGACATGGTGTTTTAGTGGGGTAAGGATAGTTGTAGGTGGCGACAACCATCATCCACTCACTTGATGTAGTGCTGCCTGCTTCATCCTTCACCTTTATCATTCATTTTCTGTCTCTGCCCTTCTCCTTTCCTATTTCTCACCATCGTCCACTCACTTGGTGTAATGCTGCCTACTTCTTCCTTCACCTTTATCATTCTTAGAATTTCTGTGTCTGCCCACCTCCCTTCCTATTTCTTTCATCTTTCCTGTCACTTTTTATTTCTCTTCTTTCCTTTTCAGGTGGCTTTACATTGAGTGACAAGCCTAATGTTTTCCTGTAAGCCAAGAAACCATTTACAATGCTGGGTGGTAACCATATAACCAACCCATATGTGTTCCCTACATGTCAACAAGTGGGTTGGCGGAGGGTTAGTGTCCCTCCCTGTAAAACAACTAACTCGGAGACAAATAGCCACCCCTACGGGATTATGGCATCTGGCTATAGATAGATAAATATATAGATGGGAGGTTATGCCAAATGTTTACATATATTCATGCCAGATGTTTAAATATTATTGCCAGATGTCTTAACTGCCCTCTCCATGGATCCCCACACTCCTGATGGGCGAGTAAAGGATTGATAGATTAATAGATAGATAGATGCTGTTGATAGTTGGATAGTTAGATAAAATATAGCTACTGGAGATATATAGTTGGATAGATAAGATGATACTGTAGATAGATGGTTGGCTTGGTAGATAAAAGTTCTTTGTGTTATCAAAATATGTAAAGGAAGTTTAAAAATGGGGAACTTCCTTTAAATGTAATCTTTAATTCTCTCCTGGACCATTTTGAAATCCCTTAAAAGCATCATTTTTAAGTTTAAATATTGGGTAACTTATTTTTTTTATCAAAGTTAATTATATCCCTCAGTAAAGCAGTAAAATAAATCAGGAGTAATTTGGAAGCCATTAAAATTCATCTGGTTCAGCATACTGTCATTTATTTATTTACCGTATTTGTTTTTCACTTGGGTATTGCTGCAGGACTCCGAGTAAGAAGTATGTTTCGTTGGTGTATATAACGCCCTGTAGTGTGATACAGTACAGTGCAGACTCAGATATCCACACCATTTCTTTCTCGCCTGAATTTCCTTCCTAATTTTACCTCTGTTGCAAAGTATGATATAAGAATTTGCCCAAAAAAGCCGGTCTCTCACAGTATTTTCTAATTGCCAGTCTTTCACTTGGTTTTCATTGCCTTCCAGTTCCTGTGTTGAGATTCAAAATTTCTCGTTCAGATATCCACACTATTACTCTCTTGCTTGCATTTCATTCCTACTTCTACCTTTGTTGTGAAGTACAATAATACAAATTGCCTGTCTATCGCTTTATTTTCCATGCTGTCTAGTTCCTGTTTTGAAATACCAAGTTGCTCACTCAGATATCCACACCTTTACTCACTTGTCTGCTTTTCTTTCGTTAATTGTGCCTTGTGTGAAGTACAGTTTAAAGATCTGCCTAAGAATGGCTTATCTTTCACTTTATTTTCTTTGCTGCCCAGTTCCTGTTATGAAATACGAATCCTGAAATTCCCCGCCTTTCACATTATTTTCCACGCTGTGTACAGAAAGGATAGGATCAGCAGGAAGATGAAACTATTATTCAGACCTGTCTTGATTTTTTTTCTCACTGTACATAAAAATTCAAATAAAAATACAGTATGTGCTTTTGTGCTAGAGCTTCCATTTAGATGCATTTCCTCATAAACACACTGTACAGTACCTTCTTTAAAATCTTGACTGTCTCTCGGTTTTTATAATTATCCCTCGGTTTTTATTATTAATCGCTCAGTTTTTATAATTATCTTGGTTTTTATAATTATCTCAGTTTTTGTAATTATCACTCAGTTTTTATAATTGTCTCACAGTGTTTATAATCAACTAGCTTCCTAACTAGTTTCGTTATCATTTACAAAATTTCCAGTTCTATCCTTTTTCTTCCCGCTTGTCTTTCTATGAAATCAATATTAACTCAATCGATGGGATAGCTTTTTGTTTTTGTTTGTAATCAGTTGACTTCAGATACAAACTAACCAATTTTTTTGTCATTTTCAAAATTTCAAATCTTATTGTTTTGCTTCCCATTATTCTTTCAATAAAAAACTATACTAACCCGTACCACACTGGCCCCCCCCCCCCAAAAAAAAGTAATACCCCTCTATCTGGGCCAATTTTGGATTTTTTTTTCTGGGTAAATGGGCTTAATAAATCAATAAAAGATCCCTGGCTCTAATAAAAGTAATCGCCAAAGCCAGAAAGTTGGTTGAACCGAGTCAGGTTGGTACCACTCGATCTCTGAAATCTTTAAGGCTACAGACAGAGCAGAGCAGCTCTGAGCCTATGAACACTCACTCGCCTCCCATGATCCTAAATCAGTGTTATGAGCGAGCCGAGAAATGTCTAAAGTTAGCGAGAAACATTGTTACCTTCCATTTTACTTTGCATGCAGTGACTTCTCAGCGCTGCAGGACATAGATCAGCGTCACCGGCGTTTTTGAAGGGGACGTAGTTCTGTGTTGCTAGCGTGGTACGGGTTAACTCAGTCTATGGGACTTTATTTTATTTTATTTATTTATTTTTTTTTTATAAACTAATGAGTTTATAATTTCCAAAAATTTATAATCCTATTATTTTGCTGCCCATTTTTCTTTCTATAAAAATCTATATTAACTCAGGTGATGAGATAGTTTTTTTTTTTTTTTAGGTTACCTCATATTCAGACTAATTAATTTACTTCATCATTTACAAAATTTATAATCATTTACAGACTCAATTTGTATTATTTTGCTTCCCATTTTTCTTTCTGTAAAATCTCTATTAACTCAGTGTGTGGGATAACTGAGGCTGGTGCTGTGTTGTGCTTGTACAATGTTGGCCACAGCAGACCAGCACAGTGTTCATATTGTTCTAGATTTTGTACCAGCAGTGAAGATGCATTTTGTTCAAGCAGTGAAGATGCAATTTTAACACCAGCTGCTTCAGGGACGCATATTTCCTAGAATAGACGTGGTAGAGATTTAAGGAGGCAGTCTAGTTAGAATCTTAATGTAATTCAGAGTTTTGGGCCCAGATTGAGGAGGAAAAGCTTAGTTAAAAAAGAAAAAAAAGAAGAAGAAAACTTAAAACACAGCTTTTGATTCCCATTCAACATCGGTAAATTGTATTTTTGGAGAAAGTAGGTACAGTCGAAAATCTATAAAACAGTGTGGCTGTGTTTGATATATAAGAGTTTTCCTCTGGTTTTAAGTTTCATTGGTCTTTAAATTTCACATAATGCTGTATAGGACATCCATTGCTTCTTCTTGGGCTCAGAATTCTATCTTATGCTCCTTAATTTCGAAGTAGGTCTCAAACTTCAAACCTGTGCTTTTTAATTTCAAAGTAGCGGAGATGAAAACTGACTTGTATATATTGTTGCTTTACTCTAGTCATTTTATGCTTAGATATGAGGTAGTAATGTAAGGTTATATTATTAAGCTTGTTCATTTGTATGTAAAAACTTTAGTACATCTGTAATTCATAGTTTGTGCTCACCTTTGTACTCCCACTACTCGCTGAAGGGATGTCACTACCAAAGTGTATCTTTTATCCATCTATCTACCTATCTATCTCTGTCTGTCTACACCTTAATCTGTAAGGGGTGGCCAGAGACAAATAGCCTCCATGTAACCCTGTCCCTTGCCATTTCACTGCCCTTCCCCCAGCTCACACGCCCCTCACTCATATTATTATCATTATTATTTATTTATTTATTTATTTTTTTAGACCATTGACAATTGCAAGTGTGTGTAGACCATCTCACTTGTCAGCTTTCCTTCTGACGTGATCTTGATTTCTCTCAACTGAAGACTCTCCATTTCCTCCTTTAAGTAGCTTCTGGGCATTTACTTGGTGGTAGGGGCTATCATCAACTCACTTGATGTGTTGCCTACTTCTTCCTTGACCTACATCTTTCTTTTTCTGTGTCTGTCCTCCTCTCTTCCTATTTCGCCCATCTTTCCTGTCACTTTTTATTACTCTTCTGTCCTTTTCAGGTGGCTTTACATTAAGTGACAAGCCTAATGGTTTCCTGTAAGCCAGGAAACCATTTACAGTGCTGGGTGGTAACCATATGACCAACCCATACGTGTTCCCTGTGTCAACAAGTGGGTTGGCGGAGGGTTAGTGCCCCTCCCCGTAAAACAACTAACTCATAGGCCAACAGCCACCCCTTCCAGGATGACGGCATCTGGCTGTAGATAGATTGATAGACCTTCCTCTTCCAGTCCCCATCCACCCTGCACTCAAATCCCCCCCCCCCTTTCTCTCATTATCTCCTCACCATCGCAAACCATCACCTTAAGATTAAACACCAGTAGATCTTTGAAGTGAAATCGTGGGTCCGATTTTCCTTCAGCCAGTAGGTGGAGCAAAAGGATGTGAGCAGGAAGTTTGAATTTGAATTGTAGGGAAGAAGATATTTTGATTTATAGATTGTGTATATTACTAGCATTCTCAGGTGTCCATTTATGTGTTTTGGGTGTGTCTGGGACTGAGAATAACCGAATCACTTCAGCATTTTTATTATTATTATTTTCACATATACGTCCTCCTCATGATTTTAATTCAGCCGAGGAGGGCACTATCAATTACTAGTATGCTCAGCCATCCATTCATGTGTTGTAGTGTGTGTGGGGTGGAGAATAACACATTTAATTCAATATTTTATTATTATTATTTATTTATTTTATTTTATTTATTTTTTCTCATATACTGCCTCCCCATGGTTTTATTCAGCAAGACTTTTCAAACTTGTGGAATTTGAATAGAGTTTTCATTAACCCTAAGACACACTTCGAAGCTGAATAATCTCATCTGGAAGTGGATTAAGTATTTGAAAAATGCATAATTGAAGGGGTAAACCACTTCACTCCAACCTCAGCCAAAGAAACCTTGTATTCCCCCCCCCCAAGTATTTCAAAATTGTCTCAGTACAGTAATTGATCAGACCACTACTTTGAAAATTGTTTTAAGTACAGTAATTGATCATACTCGTACTACTACTATGAAAATTGTCGGAGTACAGTACTGTAATAAATCATAGTGTCTTGTTCATCTTGCCCAGTTTTAGAATTTATATAAGTAACTTGATTAATGCTTTATATAGTGAACTAATATTTGTTGTGAAGGAAGGAAATTGATTTGTGTGTTAATACTGTTCATACGACAGCTGATGTGTTGCTGAAAAATTGTTGCTTTGTATGATTTCAGTCATGTTGTATCTGAGAATTTTTTGCAAGATTTGAGGTATGTCATATATAAAAAAAATTGTTGGCTTTTAAAATTTTAGTCATATATAAAAAAAAATTGTTGGCTTTTAAAATTTCAGTTATATTGTGTAAAAAACTGTTGGCTTTTAAAAAATCCGTCATATATGTGAAAAAGTTTGGTTTTTAAAATCCATATATTAAAAAAATTGTTTTTTTTTAATTTCAGTCATGTCTTGTCTGAATAATTAACTTAGTGTTTAACACCCTCCCCCCCAAAAAAATAGTACCATAAAGAAAAATTTGACTATGTGAGTGGAATAAATGTGTGTGTGTGTGTGTGTGTGTGTGTGTGTGTGTGTGTGTGTGTGTGCACGTTCACCTCAGTTAACAGTATTCATGGTGGTGCAGGTCAGAGCGAACACGACAGTCTGGTTTACCACATGAGTGAGGACAGTGGTCTGGGCCGTGCCACACCACCCCGCCGCGCCCCCTCCCCCGGGATGGCGCGGCACCTCCCCTCACCCTCTGGCCCCGGGTCCCTGCCACCGGGACTCTTCTCCAAGCGACGGCCGGGTGGATTTGACGATGCAGCCAGTGATATCTCCACCACCAGCTCCACTATGGACTACTTTGGTAAATAGAGACTGATTTATTTTATTTCCTACTGTATCAGGGGCCGACTGTGACACATTTTCTCTCTAAACTATTTCGGATCTTGAATTTGGCTCTCTGTTATCTTGTTTTTGTTTTTTCTTGGAGGGAGTAATCGTGTGTGCTCCACTGTGAACTACTTTGGTAAATAAACACATACTGGATTATTTTATTTCCTGCAGTATAAAAGGATGACTGTAACACATCTTCTGTAACCTGGGGACCATCTTTAACTTCTTTTAGATTTTGAATTTGGCTCTCTGTTATCTTGGTTTTGTATTTTTTGGAGGGAGCAGTCTTGCAGGATCCACCATGTAATACTACACCAAATAAACTTTCATTAGTTGATTATTTTACCTGTATTTGTAAGGGGATGACTAGTACTCTTTCTGTAAGCTGGTGATCAACCTTAACGTCTCTTAGATCTATTCACATTACCATCCAGCTTGTAAATCTTTGAATATTTAAATTTAGAAGAAAAAAAAACTAATCATTCACTATGCATAACCCTCCCTCCTTCACTGCTCAGGTCCCAGAGAGAGAGAGTTAAAAAAAAACTTGTTTGAATAAAGAGCAAAAAAAGCATAAGCATTCAGCATGCCTAACCCTCCCTCCTTCACCACTCAGGTCCCACAGAGAGAGAGAATCTAAAAAGTAGTTTGAATGAAGAGCAAGTAAAGCAAAATCATTCATCCTGTCTAACCATCCTTCCTTCACTAATCAGGTCCCAAGTTGTTCAAGCAACCAACTGCCAAGTCCAACCGCACGATAATCCTCAACGCTGTGGAGTACTGCGTTTTCCCCGGCATGGTCAACCAGACGGCCAAGCAGCGAGTCCTGGAGGAGATCGCACGTTCCGAGTCCAAACACTTCCTCATTCTCTTCCGTGACGCCGGCTGCCAGTTTCGTGCCATCTACTCCTTCAACCCAGAGTCGGAGGAAGTCTACAAGCTGTATGGCACAGGACCTAAGATGGTCAATGACAGGATGTTTGATAAGTTCTTTAAGTGAGTCTTGAGTATTTGATGTTCCTTGAGTCTTGGTGGATATTCTTTAAGTGAGTTTTGTGTGGTAGTTGGTGGCAACAATCATCCACTCAGTGTAGTGCTGCCTACTTCTTCCTTCACCATTATCATTCTATTTTTGTGTATGTCCTGCTCTCTGTATATATCTCCCATGTTTCCTGTCACTTTTTATTACTCTTGTTTTCATTTCAGGTGGCTTTACATTGAGTGACAAGTCTAATGGTTTCCTGTAAGCCAGAAAACCATTTATAATGCTGGGTGGTAACCATATAACCAACCCTGGGTTGGCAGAGGGTTAGTGCTCCTCCCCGTACATTTGAGACTTATATTTAGACTGACATCTGATGATTCTGTTTAGTATTAAAAAAAAAAAAAAAGCTAACAGTCAAAGTGTTAAAGCAGCTAGAACATTTGTATATTTTCTTTGTGGATTTTTGCATCTGTTTCCTTATTTCATTTGAGAATATATGGCATGTAGTTTTTATATTTGTGCCTTTAGCCTCAGCCTTTTGGTGACACAGTTATACTTGCTATCTCCAAACGGTATTAAATTTTTGTTGGAGATGCTTCATGAGATGGAGAGGTTACATACAGCACTCTTTTACCCATTCGTTGCAGTCAGTATTGTATCATTTATAAAGGCTCCAAGGCTTTCATCCATCAGCCTTGATCCCCTAATGGCTGCTCGATCTTTGGCAGCCTCCCTACTCAATCCCTTATCCCTGAGGTCACACTGTATGACCCTGTTCCAGGACTTTTTTGGTCTGCCTCTCACATCCCTACCCTCAATGTTCACACTTCTCACCTTCCACACCCAGTTGTCATCCTCTATCCTCTCAACATGCCCAAACTGTCTTCTGTCGCACCTTATCACAACACCAGTACATTCCAGTCCCATCCTTCCTTTCCACATGCCCAAACCATCTCAGTCTACCCCTAATCATCACAACACCAATACACTCCAACTCCAGTCCCATCCTTCCTCTCCACATGCCCAAACCATCTCAGTCTACCCCTGCTCATCACAGCACCAATACACTCCAATCCCATCCTTCCTCTCCACATGTCCAAACCATCTCAGTTTACCCCTGCTCATCACAACACCAATTCCAGTCCCATCGTTCCTCTCAACTCAAGCCTTTTGACAAGCTCCCCATAAATTAATAAACTTGACTATAGGTAGTGAGAAGTAGCCCACAAAAAACATCTATCTATCAAATTACCATCAACTGCCAGACACCCTAATGCTGTAAGGGGTGGCCACAAACAAATTGCCTCATGTCGCCCTGTCCCGCACCATCTCACTGCCTTGCTCCCAGCTACACCCCCTCTCTCATATACCTCTTCACTCCATCCCTCCATCTCATTCTTGGCCTCCTCCTCCCTCTCCTCCCCTCCACCTCACTCACATATACTCCTCCTCATCAGTCTCTCACTCTCCATCCTCTCCACATGGCCAAACCATATTTCCATATTAAAACCATTAACCTTATTCCTTTATCCCTTGCAGATACAACTCAGGAGGAAAGTGCTTCTCACAGATCCACACCAAACATTTGACGGTGACCATCGACGCTTTCACCATCCACAATTCTCTGTGGCAGGGGAAGCGTGTCAACCTCCCCTCCAAGAAGGACATGACCCTAGTTATCTAATGCTCTGTGTCTTTAAGTTTCAGGGCCGCTCTTGCCACTCCGAGCCATTCACTGCAATACTTCGGCACTTTGTACTGTCTCTGGGGTAACGACAGATGTGTTGTGTTCGATAAACCGAGAGAATGGAGGTTAGGTGATGGATTCTCTCTCTCTCTCTCATGCCTTCGGAGCTCAGATTAATACAGTACACTCCCGTGAGGAACTCCGAGGTGCCATGTATCCAAGATTCATCATTCTGTTGTCCATTTTTTGAAATTTGAATATGGTGCATTCGTTGTTACATTGTGGAGTTCCTTATTTGATATTACTCGAAATTATTATTATTATTATTATTATCATTATTATCACTATACTTCTCATGGGGCAGCACAGGATTAGTTGGTGATGATGATGATTATTATTATTATTTTAATAATTTTTTGTGTTTTTGGGCCCTGTTCTTCTCAGCTGAGGATGGCCTCTAGCACCTCTTCCTTAGTGATTTATTTTGCAGACTAACCATTAATAATCTCATATAAGTCTTTAATATCAACCTAGAGAATAAATAGCCTACAAGCAAACATTAATACCTCAACATAGGTGGAATAAATAGGATAGGAGAGGACGTTTAGCTTGCCCTTTGCTAAGATAAAATAATAAGGAAGAGGGGCTAGAGAGAAATTTCAATGCTGGGGAAATAGTGAGCCTTGGAATATCCCCCTCATCCTTACAGACAGTGATTTGAGCTTCCAAAATTCACAAGGATAATTTATCATCTGAACAAATTTATCGGCCATTTGCTGTACCGGGAAAGTGTCCTATTTTCAAATGATGAGCCGTGTTACCGATCTGCTCGCACGTAGTAGATTTGGGAGTTTGCTTGCCTTAGTGCCAGCCAGTGAGCTTCAGGGGCAGTTATGTCAGTTTAAAAATTCTGTGTTTGATTTTGAATGTGTTAGATCACCAGCCTTTTTTTTATTTATTTATTTATTATTATTATTATTATTGTTATTATTTTCACATACCTACATTTTTCACATACAAGAAGTAATGCAGATGAGAAGTATTGCAGTGTGTGGTGTGGGTGTGGCTGGGGACGGCCCTCAGAGCTTTAAAGATGGTGAGTGTATGGGAGGGGGAATTTAAAGTCCTGCCATTTTAACCGCCTTTTCTGGGCATGATGCTTTCTTGTCGCTAGGGTGTATTTCTGGTGGATATGAGGGTCCCTAATGCCTCTTCCATGGTGATTTATTCAGTACTTTTTTTTTTTTTTTTAAATGCAAGGAAGAAGGAACCAAAGGCCAGGAGCACAAGATAGTTCCTTCCAAGAAGAAGTAAGATAGCCAATTCAAGATCTGTTCATATCGAGATGCCTGGACACTCGGTATCCTTGGTATCCCCTAACACCTCTTCTTTAGTGACTTGGTCAGTACATTACACCTCAGTACCTTGGTTATTGATGCAAACTTTCTCAGTAATTAGATGATTTAACATGGAGATGGAGGGATGGAGTGGAGAGGTATATGAGAGAGGGGGGTGTGAGCTGGGTGGAGGGCAG
This sequence comes from Birgus latro, assembly GCA_018397915.1. Lineage (NCBI taxonomy): Eukaryota > Metazoa > Arthropoda > Malacostraca > Decapoda > Coenobitidae > Birgus > Birgus latro. The sequence continues at coordinate 13,878 of JAGKTI010006638.1, forward strand.
TGAAATGGCAGGGGACAGGGCGATATGGAGGTGATTTGTTTGTGGCCACCCCTTACCGGATTTAGGCATCGGGCAAGAGATAGATAATGTGGACAAGTTGATTTATTTTGTGCATTAGACCACAATATATTCTTTACGTTATTGATGGAAGGTTTCTCAAAATTACAACAATATAATTAACATGCCTAAGACTTTAGATATAATATTATCCTCTGCATTAGTGATACAAAGTTAAATTGAATAAATAACATGGGAAAAACTGTTAAGGTATAAAATTCAGCTCAGTACAGTATGTAATGGAAGCAAACTTGTAATTTTAACAGTATACTTAACACACCAGGTACAGGAGGGTGTATTATGTAATAAAATGTACTAAATCACTAAGGAAGAAGTGTGAAGAATGTATTAATTCACTTGTAATAAATTAAGGAAGAAGTGTGAGAAATATAGTAAATCACTTGTAGTAAATTGTTAAGAAGTGTGTGAAATGTAATAATGTGCTAAGGAAGAAGTGTGAGAAATGCAATAAACCAAGGAAGAAGTTTGAGAAATAAGTCACTAATGAAGAAGTGCTAAGGCAGAAGTGTGAGAAATTAATAAATCAAGGAAGAAGTGTGAGAAGTTAATAAATCAAGGAAGAAGTGTGAGAAATTAATAAATCAAGGAAGTGTGAAAAATGAATCGCCAAGGAAGAAGTGTGAGAAGCGCGAGGCCTCCCATCCCACCACAAATACGATCCTGAGGCGTCGAGGGGCCTGGTTAATGCCAAATACATAGGATCACAAACGAGGAGCCATAATGGAACTCTGGGTGCATGGGGTATCGTTTTTTTAGCCTATAATCGCCACTGCGTATGAGGGATATCGCCTCGGAGGTGGAACGTGGTTATTGTTTATTATGATTCCACTCGGGCACCAGCGAGCCTAAAGGGGCCGTGAGAGCAGGGCACATACCTTTTATCATAACATTTTTTTTCTCTTGGCAATGTTAACTAATGCAATTCCATGTAACATTCGCTTCTCATACTAAATCTGTGATTCTTGTGATCGTTAGATAAGACTTGCATCAGGCGTATGTAAGTTTAGTCTCCACATATTTTATAGGGTGTCTGTGGCTTACGAGGATGCACAGAGGTGACATAGACTGGAGGTAATTATAACACTGGTCTGGAGTTAGCGTTTTCCGCGTAGTCTTGACCATGAGGGTAATTCCAATGTTTTTTCTTCCGAGACTGCCTCACGCCCTTGATGTATTTTTCATTTCATTCTTGCCACATCGGGACTCTTTACAGCACAGGAGAGACTTCAAATTAGAGAGGTTAGATCTAGCATTCCTAAATCCTCCAGCATACCAGGCCTGTCCTAGGTTGCATAAAATCATTCACAAGTTGCAAGAATCATCTAAAAAATACTATCCAGCTTAGGAGAGGCTGTGAACTAGAGAGGTTAGAACTAGCACTCCTAACCTCTCCAGAGTAGGACTCAAGTTGCATAGAATCATCTGCACATTGCAAGAATCAGTTAAAAAATACATCTTCGGTTTGAGGGGGTCTAAGGAAAGTTTTCTCAGAACTGTAAATATAAATATGTGATACGGGAAGCTGTGGTTGCATTCGTATTCTTTCCCAAATACTCACACGGAAAGCTGTATAGCGGAACAAACGGTATTTCCACGGTTGGACGCGTTTCCATAGCTTTTGTATTGAAGGATTGTTTTAATGTGTGTCTTTGTCTGGCAATCCAAAAAGTTGTACTGCTTTCATGACATCTTTATTTCCTCACGAGAGAAAAATATATCACCTCATTCGTTGATATCGCCATGTCAAAGTTTTATCTCCAGTGTTTTTTTTTTTTTTTTTTTTTTTTAAATAAAGAAGAGGGGCAGTAATGACCTGTTGGCTATTTATATACTGGAGAGAGGGTGCTCATTCATTCATATTTACTAGTGACTGATGTACATGATACTGATTAACCTGTAATAGTTATCTTCCTTCTGGTTCAGGGTTAGGCCACAGCTCACCTCCTCACCTTGCCATACTGGAGCATCAGTTAATCCATTTCATTTTTAACGTATAATTAGTAGTGCCAAGCTACTGGGGAAGAAAAATATATATATACATAAATCCGTAGCTTTTTAAATAATTAACTGTACAGTCAGTAAGTTTTAAGTCCCTAGAGGTAATGAGATGAGGTAGGGTGGAATTTAGAGTGATGTTTGTCCAAGGGTGAGATGGTGAACTGGAGCATGACCCTCGGACTCCTATCGGTGGTCCCGTGCCAGTGCCATCACACACACCCCCCACCAGAACCAACTTACAGGGTTTTGTTAGCAGCAAAATTAAGTTTGGTAATTGGGTACAAAATTAAGTACTGGTAATTAGGGGCTGAATTAAATAGGGTTAATTAGGGACAACATTTAGCACATTTTTCAAGATTGAGCAAAATTGATGGTCCTTTCTGTGTGTGTGTGTGTGTGTGTGTGCATGTGAGGGGCAAAATGTGGTAAGTATCTCCATGGTCAGAGCAAAATTGGTGGTCAGTTTTTACTGGGGAAAATTTATTTGGTTTCACAATGTTAGTGGCAGTATCAGGTAGGTTTTTCAGAAATTAATAGCAAAATTAGTTATATCATTTTTGTTGGGTGCGGGTGGGGGGGGGGAGTAGAATTTTGTATGTTTCACAGTGTCAAGCAAAATTGGTTTCTCATTATTAAGAACAGTTTTTTTTTTTTTTTTTTTTTTTTTTTAGGGGGAGAAAATAGGTAAGTATTTTCATGATGAGATGGAGGGATGGAGTGGAGAGGTATAAGGCAGACGGGGGGGTGAGCTAGGGGGAGGGCGGTGAAATGTCAGGGGTCAGGGCGACATGGAGGTGATCTGTTTGTGGCCACCCCTTACAGGATTAAGGCGTCTGGTAGTAGATAGGTCGGTAGCCATGTAGATTTTCATGTTCCGAGGAAAATTGGTGAATCATTGTTAAAATTCTCAGAGGTAGAGATAAGATTGGTTTCAGAATTTTAAGATCAAATTAGGTATTTATAATATTAAAATAAAAACATATATAGTTTCACATTACCATCCCTTCAGTTTGATTGGTTTTTAAATTTTATTCTTGCTATCACATTAATTTTACTTATCAGTGCAAATGTCTAGTTGTGAAGGAGAAGTGAAGGCATTCTTATTCTTATTATTATTATTATTCTTATTTGTTTTTTATGCAAGGAAGAAGGCAGTAAAGGCCAGAAACCCTCAAGCTTGTTCCCCTCAAGAAGTTAAAGAGCCAAATTCAAGATCCATTCATATCTCCTCCCATGAGTGAAAGATGAAAACTAAGCATAAAATACAATAAAGTAATGATACAGTACAGTAATACAGTGCCGGTAGGTTGCTCCTTACAAGCCGGTAGGTATGCCTCGATGCCGGATATTGCAATAACTGCCGGTTACTTCCCATTTCGGTGCCGGATGTTGCATAATTTCACCAGATATTGCTTCAATAGACCTAAACCAGCAGCGCCAGATATTGCGTTGGGCCGGATGTTGTGACAACCGATAATTGAGATATTACTGTATATGAAATTGTCCAAAGATAGCAAGAATAAATTATAAAATTCATCATCACATTGGAGTGGTTAAACAGGGAGTCAAAATTAGGTGGGAATGTCAGTTTTCTTTTTCCTCTCTCTCTCTCTCATTATTGACGAGCATTAGTTTCCTTCGTTTCTCTCATTTTGACGCGGTGGGGGGAGGGTGTGGTGTGGTGGCGTGGCAGGCCGTTGTACTCTTTGGTGACTTCACTTGCTTTGGTTAAGTGTGACCATATTGTGTACATATTGTTTTATATTTATTCCCAACACATCTCCTAAATGGGGTGGGCTTAGTAGAAAAAAAAATCCCATGTCTGCTTGTTATTAATGATAATAAATTCAGATTTTTTCCTCAGGTGTTTGTTTTGCCACATTTTTAATTGAGCGTCAAGTTAGTAAGTCAGAAAACCATTTACAATGCTGGGTGGTAACCATATCACCCATATGTTCCCTACGCATCAACAAGTGGGTTGGCGGAGGGTTTGTGTCCCTCCCTTGATGTAGTGTTGTCTACTTCTTCCTTCACTTCTGTCATTCTTTTTCTGTGTCTGCCCTCCTCTCTTTCTGTTTCTCACCATCATCCACTCACGATGTTATGCTGCCTACTTCTTCCTTCACCCGTATCATTTTTTTTCTGTGTCTGCCCTTCTTTTTTCCTATTTCTCACATCTTTCCTGTCACTTTTTATATTCGTCTCCTTTTCAGGTGGCTTTACATTGAGTGACAAGCCAAATGGTTTCCTGTAAGCCAGGAAACCATTTACAGTACTGGGTGGTAACCGTATAACCAACCTGTACATGTTTCCTACGTGTCAACATGTGGGTTGGCGGAGGGTTAGTGCCCCTCCCTGTAAAACAACTGCTTAAACAACCACCCCTTATGGGATTATGGCGTGTGGCTGTACTGTAGATATAGTTACCATTGTTGGTAGGCAGTACCACCACAACACTTCTCTTGAACTTGACTACACATATACACAGTGTTCAAGCTGAGACTACTACACTTACACATCTCTTCCACAGAATTACAGTCCATTCCCAGGGGTTGGCTGGGCTAGTGTGGGACCAGAACTCTAGTAGACAGCCTGGCACAACACTTCTAGGTGAGCAACTTACTACACTTACACAATATTCAGCAGAGAATACTACACTTATGTATCTCTTCCACAGGGGACCCTTGTAGATAGCCTTGCGCAACACTTATAGGCAAGTAACTCAACTACACCTACACATTGTTCAGGCAGAGAATACTACACTTACATATCTCTTCCACAGAATTACAGTTTTCTTGGGGTTCAGCTGGACTCGTTAGCTTTGGGTGACAGCCTGCGTAGGTAGAGGAAAACTCTGAATTCAAACACGAAGCTCTTAGGTAAGGGTTAGTGATAGTGTTAAAAAAAAAAAATGGTAGTGCAAACTGTAATGCATTTGTTTTCTGACAAATACCCATAATTTCTTTTGATGTTCATTGATGGCCAGAGGTAGATAAGTAGCAGAATTTGTCTAGTAACCAAGGAGATTCATACCTTATAACTCATCAATTTCATGCAACCATATCTTTGTATTCATGTAGGAGTGACTTAATTCCATCAGATGAAAACAGACCAACAATATTTGGTTCCTAGCAAGTCATCATGAGGAAAGATTTACACATTGTTAAATGCAAGACCAAGGCCTTCAGAAATTTAAATGTAAACATAGGAATTTAAAATGCCTTGTTAATCTGTTGGTACTTGCTTTCATTTAGCATAATTTTTACAGTAGCGACATTTAATTTTGGAATTCACAAGCTGCAGTCCTTAATTAGTGTATGTGTGTGTGTGTTATATCAAGACTACAAACTCACCCTAATTTGGTGTGAGAGAGAGGAGATATGGATGGTGATTGATGATGATGAGGAGGATTGTTATGATATTTATAGTTTGCCATCATTCTAAAGTAGACGGTTTTATAAAGCTGCAATTTGTGTTTTGTAGATCAGTGTGTAAAAGCATTGTATTTGTATTTGTAAGTAGGCTATGTATGTCAGTGAAGAGATGTAATATTTAATTTTCACACCTGATTGTGGTGTCTCACAATCTTGAACATATGAGAGGAAAGTTTGTTCTTTTTGTTTCTTTTATGAAGGCTCCAACAACCTTGCATGCATCAGCCTTGGTCACCTAATGGTGGCTCTCCATGCTGCTCAATCTCTGGCAGCTCCCTATTCAGTCCCTTGACCCTGAGGTCACACTCTATGACCTCGTCCTATGTCTTTTTCGGCCTGCCTTTCACAACCCGACCCCCAATGTTCACACTTCCTACTTTCTGCACCCAATTGTCATTCTCCTTCCTCTCCACATACCCAAGCCATCTCAGTCTACCCCTCCTCATCACAACACCATTACACTCCAGTCCTATCCTTCCTCTCCACATGCCCAGACAATCTCAATCTACCCCTCCTCATCGCAGCACCAATACACTCCACTCCCATCCTTCCTCTCAACATGCCCAAACCATCTCAGTCCACCCCCCCTCATCACAACACCAATACACTCCAGTCCCATCCTTCCTCTCTACATGCCCAAACCATCTCAATCTACCCCTCCTCATCACAACACCAATACACTCCAGTCCCATCCTTCCTCTCCACATGCCCAAACCATCTCAATCTACCCCTCCTCATTATAACACCAATACACTCCAGTCCCATCCTTCCTCTCCACATGCCCAGACAATCTCAATCCACCCCTCCTTATCATAACACCAATACACTCCAGTCCCATCCTTCAACTCTTAGGAAAGATGCTTCAAAATCTTGCAGTTAAGGTTAGGTTCAAAGGCTAAAAATGCATTTCAAGGCAGAGCAATTGGGTGATAATTACTGAGCTGAGAACAATCACAAACATCTTTGGAACAAGCTGAATGAGAGGAAACATCCAGGAAAAAGGAAGGGTGCATGGTGACAGACAATGATGAGAGTTTACTTAGGCTGACGCACACAAGCATGTTGGAGACTATAAACAAAATGGTGTTGACACAGAAGCACATTTTTAAAAGAAGGGAATTGACCCCAACAGCTCCATAATTCTTGTGAGTATGAAGGCCAAAAAAGACAGAAAATACATCCTCTGAAGACATCATAGACACGAGGAAGTCAGAGGAGGTAGGAAATGGAAAGGTAACACTGGAATCAACCAATGTGAAGGTGGAGGAGAAAGTTTAGGTGTTATTCCTTATCAGTACAAGATAATGTTACTGGACCATGAAGACAGAAGAGGATAGAGTAGGCAGAAATTAGCTGTGAGAAAAATATAATGTATGTTGAAACTTTCTTGGTGATAAGTGGTGCTGACCATCATCCACTCACTTGATGTAATGCTGCCTACTTCTTCCTTCACCTTTGTTATTGTTTTTCTGTGTCTGTCCTCCTCTCTTCCTGTTTCTCACCATCATCCACTCACTTGATGTAGTGCTGCCTACTTCTTCCTTCACTTTATCATTCTTTTTCTGTGTCTGCCCTCCTCTCCTCCTGTTTCTCCCATCTTTCCAGTTACTTTATTACTGTTCTTTCCTTTTCAGGTAGCTTTACATTGAGTGACAAGCCCAATGGTTTCCTGTAGTCAGGATACCATTTACAAGATTGGGTGGTAACCATATAACCAACCCATACATGTTCCCTATGTGTTAACAGTTGATGAAACTGAAACAGGTCAGCAAAGGGGAATGGTCAGGAGCTATTTTTAAGAGCTAGTGAAACGGGAACTACAGCTTCCTTATCTCAAGCCTTCCATACAGCAGGAGAGTACCGTCTTGTTTGGTACTACGGTGTACTCCCTTGACTGGATCTGAAAAGTAAAAAATGGCCAGGAAAATATCAAATACCAGAAAAGAAGATTATAATGCACAATAGTTTGTTTTTACAGCTGCATACATTATCATTCCACAGTTATGATTACTTAACATTTTGTGGTAGGTGGGGGCGCCCATCATCCACTCACTCAGTGTAGTGCTACATTCAAGTGATTACACTGAGTGACAAGCTAAATAGTTTACTTTAACCCAGTAAACCATTTATTACGCTGAATGGTAACTATAGAACCAAATGACGCCTGGTAGTCTAGTGGGTTTAGATGATGCAACTAGATAGCCCACAAGGATTTACACTCGACGAGTGGTTGGAGCAAGGTCTTACGACCTTAGGTTGGAGTTTCTTGCTCAGTGCCACCCGAGGAGCGAGGCTGGTCACCCTCCCCCAAAATCTGATCCAGAGTGGTCCGGCTTTCTCAAATGAAATCAAGGTAACTAGACTTTAATCCAGTACCTTCCTCCTGTGTCAGTTAGCACATCTTCCTTATCCATTTTATCAGTTTCCCTTGTCTCAGAATTTCGCCACATCTTTTTACGTACTGTACCGTACACTTTATTTTACTTGTGCTCTCTCTCTCTCTCTCTCTCTCTCTCTCTCTACTTTTGTTCCTGCGTTGCCTCGATGTTAAAGGGTCCTTATATTCCTTAAATTTGGGAATGATTCATGTGTGTTTCTTAACATTTTTAAGTGTTCCCTGTACTGGCTAGTGATTCTAAAACCTACTTCACAGTTTAATTAGCTCCACCACCTGTTACCTGTACATCATTTAGTAGGCAGTTACCTGAGCACACCTGAGTCATTAGTAGTACTAGTAGTGAGAGAGAGAGAGAGAGGTAAACATAGAAGGACAGAGATACATGGATAGGTAGATGGACGGACAGATGTGGATAGATATATGGATAGACAATACAAAATTTTGTCCCTTCTCCCCTTGGGGCAAAGATACGAATAAATTCTGTATCGTCCTGTCTCGGCTACCTCCCTTTCTTTGGGGGAAGCAGCTTAGGTACGTATGTTAATATGTGTACTCCTCCTTCCATCGACTTCAGTTTATCATTATCATCATAATTAAACAGACATTAGGTTGAGGAGGTCATAAAACGAACAAGAATGTTCTGCAGTGAAGCAAATCAATCTGAGTTATACTCTTGGTTAAATGTATGCCATATAATTCGTAAAGCTAGGCAGAAAAGAAAATAATAATCTATATTTTTGTATCATGATGTTCATGTATAGACAGAAGCAGCACTGAGACTGAGAAAGCAGAGACTGTTGGAGGCGACGAGTGCTGGGGTTCCAATATGGCGACCGTAAGTCACAGGCTCGCTGCGGAAACAGCCCGTCCATTTCATAGAACTCGGTGAATTTCTTTCGGTGCCCGTATATTGTATCATTAATATATTGCACAAAGAATTAGCTGAAAAAAGAGAATATTTCCGAATAATTACAGTTATACATCTTTGTTACCAAGTTATATTTAAATAATTGGAAGATTTTATGAAACGCGCTGTTTGTTTTCCTGCCTCGCCGTGTCCTCGACATGGCAACAGGTAAAGTAGCTCATATTTACCGATTCATATCCCGGTTTTTGTCTATTTAAAGCTGGTGTGAGTACTTATATCCATTCCAGACGTTCTGGGGAATAAATTGGTGTTATTTAGCTGTGTTATTTTGGTGTAATGCTTCGAGAACTGGGTGATAAAATTTTAGGCATACACTTGGCAGGTAAGCTTACGTCCCTATCAGGCTGGCTTAAATTATTGATGCTGGAGGGACGTCTTTGTTTTAGCATCGATATTACCGCGAAATGGATCAGCACAATTATATATACGTCCCAGCCCCCTCCCTGACCCCCAAAAGGAGGAGGGTGGATGGCAGGACAACTTTGAACGGTAAATCATCGCACTTCTGTATGCCCTGTTAATATTCCACCATTAATCAGTGTCAGGAGCAAAATAAGATACCCTGTACATCACTGGAGAGGAAGGGTGAAATTTTATGGGTGACGGGTTGAATGCTTCTGGCCCGTGGTTCCTTATAAAAAATAATAATAATAATGCTCGTGGGTTAGTGACTGGTTATCTTTTAATGGCGGGACTGAATAATGCAGCCCCAAGCCACTACACTCGTGCTGGGGAGTGTCTGAAAAAATACCAAAAATTATTACCGTAGTTCTTTACCAAATGGGCGGTGCCTTCCCATATTTTGTGTTGAAATGAGTCTTTCACAGGTTACTTGTAATTAATTATTCCTGGATTACCACCGTTACTGGGCATTTTTAAAAACACTTCTGAAAGTTATAAATGAGGATCTAGAATGCCTGAATATTCCGCTGACTTCTGCCAGTAGCCAGCCATATTTAACATTCCTAATGCGCATTTTTCAAATTTGAAAGCTGGCTGTCAAATGCTGGTGAGGTTAGGTTGGATTAGGTTGGGTTTTTTAGGTTAGGTTGGGTTAAATCATTACATTTCCAATTGCTTTGACACGAAATACACTGATGTGTCCAGTCAGAGCAATGGTTGGTAAACAACACAACCAGTCAAAGAGACTGTTGGTAAACTTTGCTGCGGGTGTCCTGGCTGCTTCCTTAACTACCCCAAAATAGGTATGTTTTGTCTATTTCCAATCTTTTCTTGCTGTCACAATTCAACAGCTAACTATGTTGCATATGCATGTACCAAAATTACATTGATTGAGATCATGAGTTTGTTACAATAGAGGTGGAATCGCCACGCCCGTTTGGTAGAAAATTGCCCCAGAATTTTATTGATCGTGTGCAGTACGAATGTGTAGAATTGTTGGAAATCATGCTGTGATGCTGTGACATTTTTGGAAATCTTGCACAATGCGATCGTGCAAAATTATTGGAAATCTTGGACAATGCAGCGGTGCAAAATTGTTGGAAATCACTACTTGAAAATATGCAAAAATCATTTGTTTGTTTCTTGAGAACAGTAATAGATATTGACCTAATTATTTTTGCATTAGGGTTAGGGTAAATCCTGCCCCTGGACATGTCATAAAAATATAAAAATTTGGTAATTGTGCATGATGCAGCCACACAAAATTGTTGGAAATCATGACACATGAAACTGCAGAAACGATTTTTTCTGCATTGGTCATTTTGGGCTCATGAATGATATGAAAACAGAGCTAGGCTATTCCCTCGATTATCTGGATGTCCATTATCCGAACATCCATTATCCAGATGCTGTGATCTGGCTGTTCGAAACCATTATTCATACAGTCTTACATTTTATCCAGATCAGATGCTTGCATTTGGGTGGAGGTTATGGTTGAGCGAACATTTTCATCCAGCTGGGTCAGTTTTCATGTAACTGCAGGGTATGGCCCTGTAGTGGTGATTGTCTGGTGTTGGTCTCACCTGGTGGGCTTCCCAGACCCTGAGCCTGCCCAAAGGAAGGGCCCGCAGAAGCCACATACTGCTGATGTGCCAGCCCACAGAAAATAGGAAATAAGTAAGAAAGAACAAAGCAAAGATATAGGCTGGAAGGTGCACCATATGTAGCTAGGATCGAAGTAAACTATTTGCTGAAGAGTGAAGTGGGGGAACAGGGGCAGATAGCAAGAGGACAAGAAAGAAATATCATATAGTTAATGGAATTGAGTCACCAAGATGGGAAGTGAGAGCTGCTTTAAAAGAATCTAGGTCCTGAATAGAAACAATAGAGTTGGGCAGGGAATTCCAGTGATACGCATCTGATATTGAAGAATCTCTTATGCACTTCAAGATGACATCTGGAGTGGGCAATCTTGAACTGGTGGCCCCGAGTAGTGGGGTAAAGAGAACGGGCAAACAGATCATCTGGAGTCAATGAAGAGTCTGCTTGACCATGGTAATTGTTTGGCTGTGGTACATAGGTCTGCTTGACCAGATAGAGTAGTGTAAAACACCAGGAAGAAGTGTTGGACCATGTACTGTAGTGGCCATTTACAGTGGCATTCAGTGTTAGGGTATGTATGAATGGGGGGGCAGGGGAGAAGTCCATTATCTAGACAGAACCACTATCCAGACATGCCTCTGGCTGTATTGCATCAGATAATTGAAGGATCACTGTACTGTTATTTGTAAACATTTTGTGATGGAAAGCGTATTAGTCAAATTTTTGGGGACAGGCACAGATGTGTTAATAATGTATGGATGGATGAGTGGATGAATTTAAAAATTTCACTTTGCTTTTGCAGGTATTTGTTTTATGATGTTTTTATTTGTAGCTGCAGTGGCTATATCATTTCAGATTATACCGATGGAGGTATGTGTGCAATGTCATCAAAGAATGTGGTTGCATTCACGCATTTGTCAGCAACCGTTGGACAGTTACCAACACCAGACTCCAGTACTGTATGCAGTCATGGACCTAATCTCCCATGATGAGCCACATGTGTGAGTAATATTTCATTTTTACATGGTAGCTGGATTTTGTTATCACTGCTAAATGAAAATCAGCAATGCTGCTGTTATTGAGCATGTTTTAGCTAAAAAAAAAAAAAAATCACACACACACACACACACACATTGTTATCATGCACCTGAGCTGGTTTCTGCTAACAATAATGGTGCAGTGTGTGAGGTTTCTGATGGCTTTGAGGGATTCAAAGATGAGGCCCTGCGCTAGAAGTTAATCCCTTGTGATGGGACCATTCTGTGCCTTCTTTACCCTTGTACAGTTGTTGATATTATGCAGGGATTTTAGCATTTGTATATGCAGGTTATTGCTACTCTGCTACAGTAAACTCAGATTATCTGGCGCTGCATTTTCCAGCTTACGACATAATCCGGCATAGCCAGTGGCTGAATTAAAATGGTATCCAGCAGTAAGCATAAAATCTTTGACATTATCCGGCATGAAGGACCCTTTCCTCTGGCTAAAAGTACATTATTATCCTTCATGAAACAGTTGTCATCAAACATCCAGTCATAATCACAAAAAAAGAAAAAATAAATACTGTACACAAAAATAATGGGGGTTATGCTGAATGTACTTAACAGTAGTGTATTATTAGGAATGTCATAGCTGTTTTTTGATGTTTTAAAGCATTTTGTAGGGGTTAGTGGATAAGTATTACAGGGTTGGGGGTATAGAGGCCCCCAAGGGGGACTTTTACATAATCCGGGATTTTGATAGTATCCAGCAGGATTTTGGCTCTATTACGACGGATAATCGGGAGTTTACCGTACATTTCAGACTCACGGTGGGGATAGTAGTAAACTCATCCTGGGAGAGTGAACAGTATACGGTATTAACAGACACAATCACTTATCACACACATCCACCATTAGTTCACAGGGGAAAATTACAGAATATTTGTGTTGAAACAAGGTGACTTCAATTAATGAGAGAGGAGGGGCATTCTCGGTAGTGTGTGAGTGTTGGTGGTTATGGGTGTGTTAGTGTGGCATGTGGTGTGTGTGTGAGTGTTTCTGGCCCAGCAGTGTGAAGGCAGGAGGCAGGTCTGTTTCTTCATCGGAGTCAGGAAGGGAAGAGCGAACAAGCGACCGCTTTGGCACCTTTTTGTGCACATGCCGCCAGAGCCAGGGCAAGAGGTGATTGGCCACTGGACTAATGAGCAGAAGTGTCCTCAACTTCCCAGGCAAGCAAGGTTGCTGTTTGATTGGGTCTGCTGCCTGTGGCCATCATTGTGTTGCTTGGGTGGTTTTGGCGGGAAGATGGGTACTGGCCACGCTGACCATCGTCATGTGTCCAGTGTGTGGTGTTTGTGGTGCACAGAAGGTGCACTACAGAACGACCTTATTACACTTGCACTTACCTATATTATTGTTCTCCTTTGATGAAAACACGGAATAATTTTTATTTTTTTAATACTTTCAATGCATCTGCCAGGAATCACCCTCTCCCCTCCTTTTTTACATAGTGTTGGGTCTGGTCCTAAATGTGGTCATATGATTCCTTTCTTTGTATTGAAAGGCAGTTTAATTCAGCATATGGGGACTTTTTTTTTCACTCTTTAATATGTAAACTCCAACACAAGGGTTAACATTTTCTCGGGCCAGCTTTGCATAACTTTTCTTCTCCGTTCATGGGGCAGGGATGAGTTTCCAGTGAAATGAAAGTGTGTTGCCTGTGTTCACCAAATTGTTGTACCATGTATTTGAGCCATGAAAAATCGCTCCAACAAATTACACACTGGCCCGGAATTGGTTTTCCAACAAATGATGCGTTGGTGCGTCATTGGCCCAGAATAGTGTTAACCATTACTTTCAGTACTTCATGTATGCAACAGGCCAACTCTGGAACTGTCTTTGTATTTCCCACTGCCTATGATCAGCAATGTTTTAAATGCAGTGTGTCCAGGCTTCTTGAAATGAACGGGTCTTCAATTTGGTTCTCTGTTATTAAATTTGGCTCCGTTATCTTGTTTTTATTTTTTCTTGGAGGGAATAACCTTGTGGGCTTGTAGTCTTGTTCCCCTTGCATAGAAAAAAAAAAAAAATTGTTGTCCCCAAATGGTATTATTCTTGTTGCCACCAGATACTTATCAAGGTTCAGAAGGAAACTAGGTTCAGAAGGAAAGGATTAATGTGTCATATATTGTTAGGTGCATGAACTGATTGTCAGTCATGGAAGCTGTCTAGAAAGAGGGGGAAAGGAGAAGGAGAAGAATAATCCCCAGCAAAATTGAGAATGTTGTTGAAGTTAACCCCACACCTGCCTCAGCTGTCTGGTAAGTGTGTGAATGTGATGCCTCTTTGTTCTCTTTATGGCATCAGGCCCATCTGGTCTGTAGGCTGATGTTGCTCCTCCTTTTTTGGAATGGGGGTTGAGGGAAGTTTTGTATTGGTGCTGCTATTTTCTTGCAGTCCACCATCCTCCTTTTTTGGAATGGGGGGTTGAGGGAAGTTGTATGTTTGTGCCACCAGGTGAAGGCATCCCTCTTTAGCATCAGTTCTGTTTATTTCACAGTTGGTGGATTTACAGTATACAAACCAAGGATGAACGTCACTTTTTTAATCATCGTCCTTGCAGGGGATAGGGAAGGTGTTGAGGGATATCTGAATAACTGGATAGGTACATCACTCACTCTCACCAGTGCTACCACATGAAGGCACCTTGGGCTAAGTAAAATACCATAAGTTAATTAGGCAACTTTGTAATGTGATATGTGCTGCCATCAGGAAATTTTATTCATCTTGGGCATGTGTTGGGAGTGTAATGCTGTATGGTAGTGAGACCTGGGCAGTAATGGAAGAGGATATTCATTGGCTCAAACGTACAGATATGATAATGATTAGGTGAATGTGCAGTGTGTCCCTGAGTGTGAGGCTTGCGGGGGCTAGGTTTACGATGGAAGAGTTGAGAGGAAGGATGAGACTGGAATATACTCTTGATTTCACGTCAGGTGGCTCTGTACTGTGACAAGGCTATAGGTTTCTTGTAACCCAGGAAAACATTTACAACTCTGGGTGGTAACCATATACCGGTATCCATTTTATGGGGTGAGTCAGAGCCACTTATAGTGTCCCTGTTAACTGGGTGGAGAGATGCAAATGTGGTGTCCATCCATAACCAGATCTTCTCACAATTTCCCACATCTTGATGTGGTGAGGCGCATTCAGCCGCAAAGAAGTACCAACTCGGTGCACGGCAAAACCCTACAGGGGCAGTTGCTTGCCTGCAGTTGATGGGTCTGCTGATCTAGATAGACCAGGGTTGATTAAGAGCAACAACAAAAACAACCCCTGGCATGTGATATGGTTTGATTTATTTAATTCTTTGTGTTGAAAGGCAGATTAATTCAGCCTATGGTGAAATTTTTTTTTTCACTTTTAATATGTAAACTGTAGGCTGGGTATCTATGTGGATTTTGTTCTTGCCACTCCAGGTTCATCGAGCATGTAAGTCTGTTAGATGTAGACTGGATTTTTATTGGTATTATTATTAAAGACATTGCACATGTGGTACTGCCATGTAATTTACCTCTTGTTGTGCCCAGATGTTACTGTTCTTGCCGCCAGCCAGATCATTTTAGTAATCCTGTTGTGGAAGGAGATGACTAATGGGTTATATACTGTATCTTTCAGGTGCGTTAGTTGGCTCAGCCGTGGAAACCGCCTACTGAGATGGGGAAGGGGGAGAAGGCCAGATTAAGACCAGCCAGCTGCCAAATTATGGTAATATTATCTATCTGTCTCCACTCTGGTGTGTGTGTGTGTGTGTGCACGCGTCCGTCCGTCCGAAGCCCATCTGGACGGGAAAATAGATGTTACCTCCTTCAGGGAGTTGAGGGAGGGGGATATGAGGATGAGATGGAGGAATGTAGAGGTATATGGGGGGGGGGGATTAGGGGGAGGGCAGTGAAACAGCAGGGGACAGGGCAACAGGGCAACATGGAGGCAGTTTGTTTGTGGCCACCCCTCACAGGATTAAGGCTTCTGGCAGTAGATAGATAGATATATAGTGTAGATTTATTCATGCCAGAGACCAGTATAATATTTTGGTGTATATTTAATTGTTGGCCGAGTAGATAAATATGATTGTAGCAGATAAAAGATGAGAGGAAGAGTTTTGTTTGAGGGAGTGCGTGAGGAGGGTTGACGCCACTGATTTAACGTGAAAGGTGTTGGATGGATTACCTGATGGGTGTTGTGTGTGTGTATAGTTATGCTTGGGTGGTGGTGTCAGGATTCCAGGGGCTTGAGTGGTGTGTGGGGGTTTGGTTCATTTGGCAGGCCATTGAGACAGAGTAGGTCTCATTATTATTATATGATGATGATGATGATGATGATTTTTTTTATTTTTATTATTACTGTTATTTTATCATTTTTATTATTTGGTGGATGGATGGATTAGTATCATCATCATTCATTCATCATGTAATCCAGTGTTGACCCTTGAGGAGCGTAGGAGCCTGGCAAGTTGGTCCTGACATTTAAGATGAGAGTGACCAGCCTCACTCATCCCTGAATGGCATTACATGAGCAATAAACCCCATCCACTCCTTGGATATAAACCTGCACTGGCTCCGTGCGACTGGAGTGCCTTTATTACCCACTAAACCACCAGGTGCCAAAATCTGGTTATGTGGTTACCACCCAGCATTGTAAATGGTTTCCTGGTGTACAGGAAACTATTTAGCTTGTCACTCAGTGGAGTCACCCACAGGCAGGAGGGAAAGGAGAGAAAGACCAGACTTTTTGATCTTTTTTTATCATTGCAGGATTGAGAAAAAAGGTTTTTTTTTTTTTTTTTTTTGCCATGGCATCATTTATTTTGCCTAAGAGACCTGTAGTGTGGGTCGTTGTGCTGATGTCCTATGGTTTATACTTGCCACCACCAGACTGTTGTATTGACGTTAGCAGACAGCCATCACTGGGAAGGACTTACATCTTATCAACAACACTGCTTTCCCACTGTCTGTCTGTCTAAACTGCCATCTCTCCATAATCAGTGCTAAATTGTAATGAAAGATTATCGTTCATTCATTAATCATCTAATCGTGTTACCCGGGGCTAGGCAAGTTGGTCCTGACATTTAAGATGAGAGTGACCAGTCTCATTCATCCTTGAGTGGCAGTATGTGAGCAGTAAACCCCAACCACCCCTTGGATATAGACCTGCACCGGCTCAATCCGATTTGGGTGCCTTAATTACACACTTATCCATCAGGCGCCATAAATTGGTTATATGGTTACCACCCAGTGTAGGAAATGATTTCCTGGTGAACAGCAAAAGATTAACAGAGGAATAACGTCAGTCATGAAGAGTTAGGTAAATAATGCAGAGCTGTAGGATTGTCTTGTTCTGCTGAAGTTCACCATCATCCTCTCTGGGAACAGGGAAGCTCTTGGGGGACTATAATCAGGTGATTGAGCCAGACAGATGACCTTGTAAAATAGGTCAGGTCATCTTAGGTCATGTGTACCAGTAATTGTAGTAGTTGTAACCCCAGGCATATCAGAACGTTAACCCAGTGGACTGCTGGCTGAGTTACCCTTCAGTAGACCACCATTCTCCTGTGGGGGGATAGGGGTGACATTGCGGATTGTAAATACTGTATAATCAGGTAGCCCCCCATCCTACTAGTGGCACAACAGCACCAATACACTAGGGGTTAGTTGAAGAAATACACTAGGGGTTAATTACGATCTTTATTGACCTCCTCCACAGACAAAGGGTTTAATTATCAACACTCCTGAGATTAACACCTGAAAATGTGACATATTTTCAGGGGCTGTCTGTGCTGTTCCTGTTGCTGTTACTGCTGTGTTGATGGTGGTGCTGCTGCCGATGGGGTTGCTGATGCTGTGATTGGTAACGATGCTGCAATGGGTGACATGCGGCGATGGGTGATGATGCTGCGATTGGTGACGATGCTGCTGATGGGGTTAGTGATGCTGCAATTGGTGGTGATGGTGCGATGGGGTTAGTGACGCTGTGATTGATGTTGATGCTGTGATGGGGTTAGTGATGCAGCAGTGGGGTTAGTGATGCTGCAGTGGGTGACATTTCTGTGATGGGAGACGATGCTGCGATTTGAGATAGGCTGTGATTTGAGACAATGCTGTGATGGGTGGCAATGCTGCCTTGGGGTTGGTGCTACAGGCTCACCATTGCACACTGGCCTCTAACCTTTGGGGAAATGCCTCTGACTGCATGTAGAGGTTACCCTAGCCATCTGTCTTTAACTATTACCTACACATCTACTACCACTACTACTGTGACTGCAACTACTACATCTACTACTACTACTACTGCCACAACAACTACTCCTGCCACAGCTACTGTCACCCTTCTGAACTGTGAGTTAGAAATTTTTTGGTTCGTCCACCTTGACTTAGCGGAGAGTTTTGTCTTTGGCAGCCTAATGCCCAAAGCCCAGAAGCAGATAGCATACTATGGCTCTGCATCCTTTCCGAATCACTTTTAAGCCAAGTTGAGGTGGGCAGAGGACATTAACAGTTGCTCCCTTACTTACGAAATTTTAACTGAGAATTCCTCACCCCATCCATGGGTGGGAAAAGGAGGCAGACTGATGATGATAATCTTATTGGCTAATGATGATGATAATTATGCTCAGTGGCAGTGCTGGGCTTCATAACTAGACCATTCCACCACTAGACTATACAAGGCCAGTTAACTTAATCTAGGTACTGATTTTACTTGGTAATTGATGACAACGACAAAAACAACAACAACGACGATGGTGATGATGATTATAGGATAGGATGATGCAGTGCCAGGAGTCAGTCCCTGGCACTATCAGGCTGGCAGCCACAAAGCCTTATAAAATCTCAAGCTGGTAAGTACAATAGTTTGTAGCTCAGATGTTCGTAAGTGGGAGAGCAGCTGTCTTTATTCCAACTAACACCAGATGATTTTATTCAACTGAGAGGGATGTGTTGGGATCTAAGGATAATACTGAACTTTATTTTTAATGATTTATATTAGTCTGTCCTCAATTGTCATTGTTCTTGCACCTGAACTTGGCCCAGGATTTGTCCCTTCAGCATTTTTCATATATCACAGTGGTAGAATAACACAATACTACAGGTGTACATCCACCCCATTGCACTTCTTCATGACTAGCATTCTACTTGATAAACTATTGCTGAGATGGTTACTTTATGCCAGGTGAGAGTAACTAGAGTACAGTTAGCAGATTCCCCAGATATACGAGTAGCAGATAGTTTTGAAACCTTTCCATTGCACTGATTAGCATGTCTCCTTTGCTAAGCTGTTGCTTCAGCTCAGCATTATTTCAAGTTTATAGACAAATACACAGATAGATAAACATTACAAAGATACACATAGATAGTAGATAGATTGCAATAAGTGTTAGCTAGATAGATGTACTGCAAGAATTTTGTTTTAGAAATGTTACCCATGTTATTTTGATGCCTTTGACTGCTAGTAAAGTATTTCCCTCAGTTGAACAATATCTGGTGTTAGTTCAGTGAAAGTGGCTTGTCTTCTTTGTGGCTGTGGTGATTTCCTAGCATTATTTCCTAGCAAGCCTCCTAAGCCACCTAAAAGACATCTAAGTGAATTAGGCATATGATTGACTGAATAATATTGTGATGTTTTTATTGTACTTGATGCACAGTGGACAGATTTTCATGGCCTGTGTGGTTTGGCCAGTTGTTTCAGGTACATGTGTGTAGTCTACTTATTGTTGCTGTGGTTTCCTCCTCAATCACCCACACCAATTGACCCTGCAGTGTCGGTGTTACTCGTTTATGAACCTCGGCCCTATCGATTCCCCCGTGTGGAAGTTAGAATGCTAAGTACTGGTGCGCATGTTAAAAAATAAGCGCCAAATCAGACTGAGAAGATTACCGTATTACACCAGCAGTAATTGAGCGAAAAGTCTGCATCATAAAAGTAAACTTTAAAAATTTCTTGCCGAATTAGTTGGTATTTTACTGTCGTGTAGCGTGGCCCCAAGTCCCTTTGCTGCTAGTGGGGTTTTGGGGAATTGGGGATGAGTGGGTGGGTGGGTAATCACTTTTACATCACACACAACCCACCATTGTGTGCTATGATATATATCGGTGCTAACATCGGTAATGGGGGCTTTCGGAGTTCAAAGAGAAGGGGTCCTTATTGCAGATGTTGGAAGGATAAGTGGCACACAGGTGGATGATTATATAAGTAAATATGCACGCAGCCCCTGCTTATAATAACCACGTTGTGGCCGTACAGTAAGGGGGCGGAATGCTCTATGAGGGGGTTGTGTTCAAGGTTGTTTTGTTTTTTATTTTTTACGGCCCAGGCAATGCTTCAAGGATTGGGCATACGCTCTTAAGTGGATATTGCAAGCCGGACGTTGCACACTTTGTTCACATCTATCAGATGCTGGACCACACATTCACAGCCACCCATTCATTCACCAATTTTTTGTTTCCCCTTTTTGCAAGAGATCTGGGACTAGCTACTGACTGATGTCACACCTTATGGGAGTGCCGTAACTCCTTACACCACCATGTGACTGTCTAGTTATATGTTACCACCAAGTGTAGTAATATCCTGGGTAGCAAAAAGCCACTTGGCGTGTCACTCATCATAGTCACGAGATGTCCATCTTGTTTAGTAGTCATATCAAACAACCAGTTTTATTACATCCTGCTGTCAGCTCTGAAAGAAGACAACTTTGCCAGATTCGAGTAAAGCAGCTAAGGTTATAGACAACTGGCCAGCCGTACACAGCCATAGGCTATGAAATGTTTACCAAGACTCCTGTCCTGAGCATGAGCAAAAGTATGTAGGCATTTATCTGCTGGCTGTAGCAATGGAAGGTGTTGTTTGATATATTTTATGTGGTAATGCCTGCAGACCAATTACCATTCTTTCATAGTTCACCATTCTACTTTAGGGGGATTGTAAAAGAACTGAAGGCTGTTAGTTAAACCTGACAGCTTCAATATCTGATCATTACCATATGAAGGTGTATGTTCCAAGCATCAGTAAAATGAACAAGAAAATGAATGTTACTCTCTAGTCATTTGGGGAAGAGTGATAAATGTGACATACAAGTTAGTGCTGGCAGAATATTGTTGGCATACTTTTGCACATGCCTGTACATCACAAATGCAGTAAGTCCTGGTTATATGCCACAGATGCAAAAAAAAATACAGGGTGGTTCATATATAACATGTCTGATGCCATGGGTTTTGTCCTGGCCTTTGGATCCATACCTTACCCCAGCCTTAGGTGGGAAGAAGAGGTTAGTTAGGATGATGATGATGATTGCAATGATGATTTTAATAATAATGAATGATTATTTTTTTGATTTTGATTATTATATTGATGATTGATGTGGTGAAGGCTCAGTCAGCATTTGCATCTCTACCCTGCATTATTTTCTGTTTCCCATAACCCTTTCTTACTTTATAGTGATTGCTTGTTTCCATCCATTGTTTGTAATTAAATATCTCCACTTGCATTTGCTTTAGTAATTGCTTAAAGTTCACTCAATTTAGTAAGCAGAAATTTCTACCCTCTGACTTTTTTATCCGTCTAATGCCAGACTCCTCAGTCCCATAAGGGGGGGCCACTTACAGATTAACTCCATGTTGCACTCCCATCTGCCATTTGACTGCCCTCTCTCCAACTCACACCCCCCTCCCTCGCTTCTCTCCACTCCATTCTTCCATCTCAGCCATGGTCTCCCCTTCTCCCCTCCCCCTCCATATCATACACATACCTTCTTCTAGTCAGTCTCTCATTCTCCATCTGTTCCTGGCCAAACTATCTCAGAGTATTTCTAATAACACCATAATGTATCTTTACTTCCTCATTTGTATATGTCTGTCCATAAAACTCCTCACACTCCTCACTTCATTTCCACTGCTCTCGCTCTTGCCTTGCGGCCTTCCAACAGGATCCAAGCCTCACTTCCATGCTCACTTCCCTACTCCTTATCACAGCTTTTAATGATCCAGCAACCTTTCTTCCTTGCTGTACCCATTCAAGCACCTCCATGCATCCCTACTCAACACACTAAAGTACTTGGATGCACTCACATTAACTATTTCCATCCAGTCTCACTATGTGTGCTGTGACTTCTTTTCCCACAAGACCATAACTTGACTCGTATATACATTGTCTTTTACATTCCGTTTTCTGCCGACACCCCCAGACTCATTCACCAAGCCTTGCAGTTCACATTCCTCACAATACAATATCATCAGCAATCAACAGTTCAGGAAGTTTCCACACCTTACTCTCTCTCATTAGACACACCAATATATTCACATCCCTGCCTGTTATCTCTCTTACATTATAACTCCATCCATACACAAATTGAACTACCACAGAGACATGACATGCAGAAACATGACACAGGGAGACATGACACACACAGACATGACAGACAGAAACATACGCACAAAAGCATGGGACAAAGTATGACACAGAGGCATGACACAAACATGACACAAGGAGACATAAGATTTTTGTCCTTATGCAGATTCATTTTCCATACCACACTGGCAGAATAAGATAGCACTGTGGCCCAAGATCCTTTCCATAGCAGTTCTTCATGATAGCACCATATTAGTCTTGTTTTAACTAGTATTTACAGAGGAAAGTTGGTAATTTAATCCCCAGTTAAACAGAGCATAATTGAATAAAGTTGTCAAAATAAATGCATCCCCCATACCCGCAGACTGAGCCGACACCATCAGATATATATGGACAGCCCTGTATTATGGTTCAGTAAAGTGTGGGCTGCTGTTGCTGTGGTCCTGTATCCTTCTGTAGTAGTGCTGTAACCAAACCACTTATCTGAACCAATATAGCATCATTTTAGCATTTTTACTGACACAATATTTGCTCCATGACTAAATAAAACAGTGTCAGTTGTTTGTAGCTATCTGTGTGTGCTGATCATCTAGCTTCTTGAATGAGATGATAAATGAGCTGAGAAATTTTGCTGAGGATATATGCATGTCATTTTCCAAAGTAGACTTCTGAAAGATGCACACACATGTCTGGAAAAAATTATTAGAGGATAATCTTTGTTGTAAGGAAAATTGGTATCCAAAGGCTCATATTGCCAGTTTTCTTTGATTAAATTCCAGTTGTTAGTTTCTCTGGCATTGATTCTTAGTAGTTATAATGAGCCTGGGACCACCACAACAGCAGTTATTATCAGCCCAAAAGATCGTAAATATATGTGATAAATAAAAGGACTTACCTGCCATAGTGCTTTTTTACCAGACAATAAAAATAGGTGTTTTGCATTTATTTTCCTGCCTGTTGTATTGATGTTGGTTATTATATTTTTATGCCCATTTTCTTGTTATTTTTGCATTATTATTATTGCCATGTCATAGTGATGTACTGCACAGTCTGCCACAGGAAAAAATATGCTGAAAAAAATCTGTACTGTAGTCCTTGTTTGGAAGATTTTAATTGGCAATAGGTCAACTGTGAATTTATTTTCCTCAGTCTGTATTTCCCCCCTGCCTATGACCTCCAGTCTTTTAAATGGAAAGTCAGCTATGAAATTGTCTTCCCTAGTTTGTATTTCCCTCTGCCTATGTCCTCCAGTCTTTTAACTGCAATGTGTGTGGGAATTTCAGATATGAGAGATCTTGAATTTGGCTCTCCTTTGTGTAGTATTTCTTCCATCCATCATTTTTTTCATCTCTGCTTTAAAAAGAAAATTGTATTGCCCTGAATGGCACTGAGAATTTAAAACTAACAAGCATCCTTAGTTAATGTTCATTTATGTCAAAGATTAATGAGCATCTTGAGTTGTGTCCCTTCATTTATATCCAAGAATGACAGTCATTCTGAATTGATTCCCTTCATTTATGTCAAAGGCTAATGAGTTGAGATTTTTCCCTGCATATATACCAACATTTGTCATTAATACGGTTTTTATTTTTTTATTTTTTTCCTGTGGCTGACCGTATGTTTATATATTGATGTGGGTATGGTTTTTGGTGCCTTTTTATTTCTGTTAATTTATTTTAGTCAGTTTGCTTTCACCTGATAGAGATTCATAACCTCTTAGCTTGGATTATGGCCAAGTGTAGTCAGACTGGAGAGTTAATTTGAATAGTAACCAAGGAGGCTCATCCCGACTTAAAGCTTATCAAATTTTATATAGCCACAGAGATTCGTAACCTCATAGCTTGGATTATGACCAGGTGTAGTCAGACGGAAGAGTTATTTTGCCTAGTAACCAAGGAGACTCATCACTATCTCATCACTAAGGCTTACTGAATTCATACACCAGTGATTTAGTACTGAAATTATAAAAGTTGCGTGGTTTTGTCAGATGAAAACAGACAGACTATAATTGTGTTGAATTATGTTATCTTTATATCTCTATTCTTATTTGTAATAAGGGCAGGAAAATATACCTTTGAAATGTCATCTTAGCTATTTCAGATTTTATAACGGTATATGGAATGATGCTGAGGTGCCCCAATGGACTGAACTATTTTGATACACAGTTTCAAATCACATAGTCTTTTGCCATATTTTTGAAAGCATAGAGTCATTTGCCAAGTGTTTATACATTTTAAGAATTACTGTCATTATGTTGTATTCGTAGGCTGTTCTGTTGATATTTCTCCTGCATTGTTGCTTTTTTTTAGTCTGTGGATCTTTGGGTGTTTGTGATGGTGTTGGTGTTTGTTGGGTTGGGTTGTGGTGGTTTGTGATTCTGGATAGAGTGAGTAAGTGAAGTATGTAAATGACAGTGATTTAACATCGGTGTTGGAATGAGCAAGGATGTGTGATGTCCCCATGGT
This sequence comes from Birgus latro, assembly GCA_018397915.1. NCBI lineage: Eukaryota > Metazoa > Arthropoda > Malacostraca > Decapoda > Coenobitidae > Birgus > Birgus latro. The sequence goes on from JAGKTI010006638.1 coordinate 38,561, forward strand.
TGTGTGTGTGTGTGTGAAGGTACTGGGATATGAATGGTGAGTGAATGAGTGTCAGAGTCGTTTCAGTGGGCTTGCAGTTGGCTAGTTTCTCCCTCTTTTGGGTTTCCTCTTTGCTTTATGGGCCCTGTACATATCATCCATACAAAAAAAAAAAAAAATGAATAGGGGATGACTGCTTGAAAAAGAACAAACAAAATGGTTATGATGATTGAAAAATAATTGGTTACGAAGATGGTGGTAATTTTGATTAGTCCACTTCACTAGGCATTGTGCTGATAGTTCCCCCTCTGTAAACCTTGTTCGTTCTTTGTTCCTTGTTCACTGGAAGTAAAATTGAGAGAGAGAGAGAGAAATTGGGAGAGAAACCTTGACGTAGTGCCCATCACCTGTACTGAGAGTCCCCCACCTCCCCTTATAGCAAAAAAATTAATTCTTATATATTATTCCATTGTCAATACTTCTTTTTTTTTTAATGCAAGGAAGAAGGAACCAAATCCCAGAAGCCCATAAACCATTCCTTCCAAGAAAAAATAAAACAAAAACAGTACAAAAGAGAGCCAGATTCAATTTCCTTTTCCAATCCATTCATGATAAACCAATTAGAGCAAGATTATGCAACTTTGAGGAATATTTGCAGTGTATCAGTAAATCTTGGCTTGTAATCCCACTTGACTGACTACAGACATCATGGCAGCCCCAAAGATGTATGTTGAAGGATTGTGTGTTGTGGTAGTGTGGTGAGTGTGGTGTGGTTTGGGAGGAGGCATTACACTGTGGTACATATGGTGAGTGTTTCGTGGTAATTTGGTGTGATAGTGCATGTGTTGTGGTGTGGGATGAGGCATTAATGTGAGTGTGTTGTGGTTTGGGAGGAGGCATTACACTGTGGGCGTAGTGTACTGTCTGTGAGTTGTATCTTGTGTTGGCACTGAAGTAGAGAACGATGTTGATTGTGTTGAAGTTTGGTTATACTCATTTCACTCTAACTTGGCACAAATTTTCATGTTTTTGCCTCTTTTTAACATTTCCCTCTGGCAGAAACAGAATATTACAGACCCACATTCTTTCCATAGCTTTTCATCGTGACAGGCATCATATTTTAATGCTTGTTTACTGTGGTCTTACAACTCAGCATTCATGAGAGAGCATAAGCCATTTTAAAACCAAGTTAGAGTAGAATAGAGTGTTTCTCTTGGTATGGTCGTGTCTGAAGGGTGGGTGTCTTGTGATGGTTTTTGTGTTTGAAGGCTTCTGTTGTGTGGCTGTAGTGGCCATGTATATCTAGGTAGTAGCTATGTACTCTCTGAAATTGTATAAATAAAGTTAGAAAAAAAAAAAAGTGGATGGCGGCCATAGCCACTGGCGGACTGCATTTAG
>JAGKTI010006639.1:0-10269 GCA_018397915.1 Birgus latro
TGTTACACCAAGGATTTTGTGTATGTGTGTGTGTGTGTGTGTGTGTGGTAGGGGAGTGTTGTTTATGGTGAGATGTGGAATGTGACTGTGTTCTGCTGTCCAGTTTGTGAGATGGGTCACTGTTGATTTTGGCTGGGGCTATTTTGAGCCTGTTTGTGGTGAACCATTCATGTAGTGTGTTGAGGTAAGGTTGGAGGATGTGTGCAGCTGTGTTTCCATTTTGGTGTGCACATGTAAGTGTTATGTCATCTGCATAGGAAGCTATGTGTATCTGTAATGTGTGGGGTGTGGGTATGTGGTGCATGTATAGGTTAAGGAGTGCAGGGGACAAAACAGATCCTCTGGGGATGCCATTTGTGAAGTTTCTGATGTTCGAAGACTGACCAGCAAATGTTACATGTGCACATCTGCCTGCTAAGTAGTTTGCCAGCCATCTTTTTGTGTTGTTGTGCATGTTTGTGTTGAATATTTTGTTTGTGAGGTTGTGGCAGAGGATGGAATCAAAAGCTTTACTAATGTCTTGTGTGACAAGGAGTGTTTTGTGTGGTGGGGCCTAGCTGAATTCATCCCATCAAAAACTCTCTGTGTAAAGTCTGTAAGAAGAGTGCTTGTGGAGTGTAGTGGCCTAAAACCATGTTGTGATAGGGCTATGGGGGTGTGAGGCGTAACTAGCTGTAGTACCAGTTGTTCAGTGACTTTGGAGGGGGTGCAGAGAAGTGTGATGGGGTGGTGTGAGGAAGGTAACATGGGATCTTTGTTGGGTTTGGGGATAGTATTTACCTATTTGTATTTACCTATTTGTAGCATACAGGAATTGAGCTAAGCTCGTGTTGTCCCGTCTCCATATCTACATTCATCTAATCTAGTTTTAAATACATGAATGTTTTTCGCCTGCATCACCTCTTCGTCTAAGTCATTCCAAATACTTATGCTTCTGTTTGGGAAACTGAACTTTTTGATATCATTAAGACATCTACTTTTCCTCAACTTGAAGCCATGACCTCTTGTTCTTCCATCATCCAACACAAAAAGATCCTCTCTATCCACCCTTTCGAATTCTCTTACATTTCTAAATATCGTGATCAAGTCACCTCTTTCCCTTCTCTCGCGCAATGTGGGTAACTTCAGTTTTTCCAATCTCTCCTCGTAGGTGAGTGCCCTTAAACACGGTATCATCTTCATTGCCATCCGTTGGACCCTCTCTGTATCAATATGCTTCTTCAAATGAGGTGACCATACCACCGCCGCATACTCTAGTCTTGGTCTTATCATGGTCACTATCAACTCCCTCAACATTTCCTCATCCATATAATTAAAAGCCACTCTCATGTTGGTCAGTAATCCATAAGTTCCCCCAATAATTTTGTTTATATGCTTTTCTGGTGACAAGTCATCCCGAATAATCACTCCCAAGTCTTTCTCATCCTTTCTTTTACTAATCATCTCATTGCCCATTTTATATGTCCAGTGTGGTCTTCTTTCACTTATACCCATTTCTAATACATGACACTTCTTGGCATTAAAGTCCATTTTCCAAGTCTGGCTCCAGCTGTGTATTTTGTCCAAGTCCTCTTGCAGTTCTTTACAACTATCAATACATTTAATATGTTTCATAATTTTAGCATCATCTGCAAACATACTCATGTAACTATTCAAACCCTCTGGCAAATCATTTACATATATCAGAAACATTACTGGGGCCAGGACAGAGCCCTGGGGTACTCCACTAGTCACATTTCTCCATTGTGATACCTTGTCTCTTATTACTGTTCTCATCTGCCTTCCTATCAAATAATCTCCCATCCTCTTTAATAGTTTTCCATGCACCCCTCCAAATGTCCTCAACTTCCACAATAGTCTCTTATAGGGTACCCTGTCAAATGCTTTCTTAAGATCCAGATAGACACAGTCTGCCCATCCCTCTCTCTCCTGTACGACATCTGTTACCCTACTGTAGAAACTTAGTAGGTTAGTAATACATGATCTTCCTTCCCTAAAACCAAACTGTCTTGATGTTATCACTTCATTTTCTTCTAAATACTTTATCCATCTTTTTCTAATAACTTTCTCACAGATTTTACAAACAATACTAGTAAGTGACACAGGTCTATAATTAAGTGGATCCTCCCTATCTCCTCCCTTAAAGATTGGCACAATACTGGCTCTTTTCCAGTCTTTAGGTAACTGTCCATTTTCAAGCGAGGTTTTGATAATGACATAAACTGGCCACACTAACTGGTCGGCACATTCCTTCAGGATCCATCCAGCCACACCATCTGGTCCCATTGCTTTTCTCACATCCAAATCCTTCATCAGCTGTAGCACCTCATCCATGTCAACTGTAATTTCAGCCATTCTCGTCAGCCTGGGTTCCATTTCAGCTCCCTAAATTCGTCTTCTAATACATAAACTGACTGTAGCTTGTTGTTCATTATTTCACACAAGTCTTCCTCTCTTTCGTATGTTTCATCTCCATCCCTCAGTCGTATTATACTGTCCTTAACTTTCATTTTGCCATTTACAAACCTATAAAATAGTTTTGGCTCTTTTTTACAGTTAGATACAATATCTTTTTCGTATTTCCTTTCCTCTTCTCTCCGTATCCTTACATATTCATTTCTAACCTGCTTGTACTCCCCCCAAGCCCTTTCACTATACCTTCTTCTCACTTTATTCCAGCTTTTTTTCTTGCCTCTTGTGCCATCCTACATTTGTTGTTAAACCATTCTTTCTTCCTTTCCATGGCTGCAGAAAATTTTGGGACATACTTAGTAACTCCTGTTTTATATACTTCTATCAAAAACTCATATTTCTCATCAACATTTGTGATCATATTCATTTTACTCCATTCTACATTTTGGAAAATGTTCCTCAGGGAAGCAAAGTCTGCCTTCCCATAATTGTATCTATTTTCTCTGTGTTTTTCATCTCTTTCTCCTTCCCTCACTCCTACCACGTCCATCTCAGTTACCAGATGATCACTTTTACCAAAGGGGCAATGGTAGGTTATGTTCCTCACATCATTTGGGTCCTTTGTGAATAGTAGGTCAAGCCTGGATGGTTCATCAACACCCCTAATTCTTGTGTTTTCTTTGATCAACTGGGTTAACATGTTTTCCATCATCGTTTCGTTTTTGAAGGCTCCAACATGCTTGCATGTGTCGGCCTTGGTCACCTAATGGCGGCTCTCCACGCTGCTCGATCTCTGGCAGCCTCCCTATTCAGTCCCTTAACCCTTAAGTCACATTTAATGACCTCGTCCCATGTCTTTCTCGGTCTACCCCTCCCCCAATATTAACACTTCTCACCCTCTGTACCCAATTATCATCCCCCATCCTCTCCACATGTCCAAACCACCTCAGCCTACCTCTCCTCATCACAACACCAATACACTCCAGTCCCATCCTACCTCTCAACTCTTCTATTGTAAACCCAGCCCCCCCAGGCCTTGCATGCGGGGACGCACTGCACATCCACCTAATCGTTGTCATTTCTGTACGTTTAAACCTGCGAATATCTTCTTCCTTTACTGCCCAGGTCTCACTACCATACAGCATCACACTCCTAACACATGCTGCATACAATTTATTTCCCCATGATTCTTCATTGTTCCCAGCATCCATACTTTCCCAATCAACTTCTCTACAGTTAAAATCTCCCATTAATATTATTCTATTTCTTCGTTCGATTAACATTTCTAGCCCAATAATGGATTCACTTATTAACTGTTCGTAATCTTCCTTTGTCCATGCCCTAGTTTTGGGGGGCATATAAAAAACTATTACATCCGTTTTTTCTCCATAATTGTCCTCTATTTCAACTCCCCAAAGTTCAGCCTTAGTATTTTCAATTTCTATATTCTTTACTCTTAGGTCATTATGGGTTAATATCACTATTCCTCCCCCAAATTTGCCTTCTCTGTCCTTCCTCCAAATCTTATAATTATTCCAGCCAAATAATTTTATATCAACATCTCGGGGCAATTTAGTCTCTACTAGGCAAACAATTTCAGGTTTATTTTCATTTAAGTAGTCTCCAATTTCCCCTTTCTTAGATATTAATCCATCTACGTTACTGTACATGATGCTCAGATTTGCTGCACTGTTGTTATCTTTACTCGTTCTTCTCTTTTTCATATTCATATCCATCCCCTTTGTTTCATTCATGTCTAGTTCCTCACATACCACTTCCTTGCCTTCATATCCATCACTCTCCCAAAAAACGTTTTACGTTCTTCCTCTGTCCTCCTGTCATTTTTTTCCTTTACTTGGTCCTTCAAAGATTTTAAGACTTCTCTTTCTTCTTCATTCAAGTCTTTTCTTACTATAATATTTTCCATTCCTGCCTCTTTACTTAGTTTCCAGGTCACCTTAAGTATGTCATTTACAACACTTTCTGAAGACATCTTAACTCTCATTGGTCTTGCTTCCCCTTTCTTATATGGCCCTATCCTCCTTACTTCCTCAATTTCTTTTTTCCACTTCTTTCCTTCGGGATCGATCTTGTCCAATATCTGCCTCACCTGATTTGAGTCTCTCTCGAGTCTCACAGACCTAACTTTTTCTTCTTCCTCCCTGTTTTCAAATATTATCACACATCTGTTCCTTTCTACTGTTTCTCTCATTATTTTACCTTTTTTCTTCAATATTTTCACTACATTTTCTTCCATTTTTTTCTTGTTCATTTCCCTTTCTTCCTGAATAATTTCCCTTAAACTGACCACTTCTTTCTGTTCTTCTTCCACATGTGCCCACTTTGCCTTTTGCTCTTCTAACACACTACTTACCTTCTCTTTTTGGTTACTGCTTTCTTCTAGTTTTCTCCGTAATTCAATATTTTCTCGCTTTAAATTCTCGATCTCCTGGTTCGCTGTCTCATTGGCCTGTATCAAACTCTGTATAGTATTTTCGGTTTTTTCAGGCATGTCTCTTGATACTAGATCTTCCACTTTCTTTTCTAGACCACTAATTCTTATAATCAATGTTTTAACCAGATCCATTACATTTGTTTCACTGTCAAATCCTGGGAATTCCGGTTCCCCAGTGTTTACATGGTCGGCCACGTTCAAGGTCGGTTGCAGTACTAAGCTGAACAGCTGTTCCCAAAATTCCTATAAAAACATTCATGTATACTTAATGGTAATAGTTCTTTACATTTTTTGGTAGACTATAATAACTTGCAATACTTAAAATTATGAACAAGACTAGAGACAGGACAATTCCTGAAAACTACTTAGGGTTTATTGAGAGGCGGTTTGAGACACGTCTTCTCGCTGTGGCTGCCGCACGTGATGATAATGCCATGCTTCCAGATGCTGGGTATTATGTCATGTGAGTAGCTGTAGTTTGTTATGTTGGTGATTGTTTGTATGCCTTGTGGTCCAAGGTGTTTAAGGTGTATGTTACTTATGTTGTCTGGTCCACAGGCAGATGAGTGCGTGAGGTTGCTAATGATGTGCTTCGTCTGGTTGTAAGTGAAAGGTGCGAAGTCTGGGTCTGTGGGGAACTGTCTCCTACGTCGGATGATACGTCAGTCGTCACGATGAGGGTTTAGATGGCTGACATGTGAAAAGTAATTGATGAGAGTGTTTGCTTGTTGTTTGCTTGAAGGTATGGTGTCTGTTGTGAGATGGCAGCGTGTGATTGTGTAGTGTTGCTGTTGGAGAGTGTGATGCTGTTTAGTGTTTGTAGAGTTTGCTGGTGTTTGTTTTGTGATCAAGTGTTTGGAGATAATTATTCCAATTTAGTGTTTGCTGTTCTGATATTTTATTGTTTATTTGAGTGTTGAGTTCTTGTATATTGTACGGTGTCATGTGTATGGGGTGTTGGGGAGTGTCGTAGTGTATCCCGTTGACTGATGAGGCCTTGAATTTCTGTTGTAAAGCTGGGGTTGTGTCTTTTCCTGTTGCCTCTGGGGATGTGTCTTTTGTCTGCATTTTGTATAACTGTATTTAAAACGTGCACAGCGGTGTTGATGTTTGTGATGGATGTGCTGTTTCAAGGTGTTGTTCTGTTTCACCTGTGAAGGCCTTGCAGTTGGCCATCTTATAGTGTATGTGTGTGTGGCCAGCTGCGGTGATTCTGGTTTTGATAGTGATGATGATCGGGAAGTGGTCAGAGCCAAGGGTTCTGACTACTCTCCAGGATGTTGTGGGGGCGAGGTCTGGGGGGCAGAAGGTGATGTCTGGGGATGATGGGAAGAAGAGGGCTTGGTATGGGATATGGGTATGTTGATGGGGATTATTAAGTATGAAAAGATGATCTGTTTGGGTTTGTAGTGCCAGCCCTCTGTCTGTGTCAGGATTGTTGGCATGCCAGGCCAACACCTTGGTGTTGAAATCACCACCCAGGATGATGTTGGGTGTGTTAGTGATGTGGTGTATTTGTGGAGTAATTGTGTGGTACTGTGGGGGACGACTGTTGGCGATTGTTATGTGTGATTTGTTACCAGTTTCGTTTCGTTTCGTTTTTGAAGGCTCCAACATGTTTGCATGTGTCGGCCTTGGTCACCTAATGGCGGCTCTCCACACTGCTCGATCTCTGGCAGCCTCCCTGTTCAGTCCCTTAACCCTTAAGTCACATTTAATGACCTCGTCCCATGTCTTTCTCGGTCTACCCCTCCCAACCCCTCCCCCAATATTAACACTTCTCACCCTCTGTACCCAGTTATCATCCCCCATCCTCTCCACATGTCCAAACCACCTTAGCCTACCTCTCCTCATCACAACACCAATACACTCCAGTCCCATCCTAGCCCTCAACTCTTCTATCGTAAACCCAGCCTCCCCAGGCCTTGCACGCAGGGACGCACTGCACATCCACCTAATCATTGTCATTTCTGTACGTTTAAACCTGCGAATATCCTCTTCCTTTACTGCCCAGGTCTCACTACCATACAGCATCACACTCCTAACACATGCTGCATACAAAGACCCCTTAGCACGTAAGGAGAGTCCTCTCAGTGTCAGGAGAGGCAACAGCTCCCTGAACTTCTTCCAACCACTTCTCACTCTAGCAACCGAGCTAACTCCAGCCCCACCTCTGGCACATAACATGTCTCCCAAATAACAAAACTCCTCCACACACTCAAGAGACTCACCTGCAAGTTCAACCCTCTCACGCCTAACAATCTCCACCTGCTCTCCCCGACACGCCGCACACATGAAATCAGCATTATCTCGCAGTCTACCTCTAGTACCACTACATCTCTTGTGCACCCATTTATCACAAACACTACACAAGATGGAATTACTTCCCACACCCATGTGGCAAACTGCACATGGCCACTCTCCCTCTCCTTTGATTGTACCGCCACCAACCCTAGATATCATCACTTTTGTTTTATCTGCATTTACCCTTAAGCACTTGTACCCCATACCATCTCTCCACTTCTTAAATCTTTCCTCAGCCTCCCCTTCATTCTCTGCAATCAACACCAAATCATCAGCATACATCTCCCATGGGAGTCCATCTCTGAAGTCACGTGAGAGGGCTTCAAGCACCATGATAAACAACAAGGGACTCTAAACTGACCCCTGATGCACACCATCATTCACAGGAAACTCATCACTCAAAACTCCATTCACTCTTACCTGGGTGCGAGCACCCACATACATGGCCATAACCACCCTAACCAGTGCGTATTTTAATTGGTTGTATTTCCGTTGTAGTGTCATGTGGGGGGAGAAGTGATTTTGTGTATGCACTGGTATCTGAAAAGTTGATGGGTACCAGGGTGATGAGTCCAATGCCACTGCCATCGGCCTGGTCTTTGATGGTGGTGAAATTATGAAGTGTAGGTGTTTTTTTTATTCTGCTTAGTTTTGTTTCTTGTAAGATGGCACTGCTTTTTTTTTTTTTTTAATTGCAAGGAAGAAGGAACTAAAGGCCATGGGCCTGCATACTGTTCCTTCCTAGAAAAACAAATACAAGAGAGAGTCAAATTCAAGATCCATTCATTTCGAGATGCCTGGACACACTGTGTTTGAAAGACTGGAGATCATACAAAGTAGGGAATACAGACAGAGGAAGACAGTTCAACAGTTGACCAGTTGCATAAATGAAGGACTGGGAGTAACGGTTAACTCTTGCATTAGAGAGTTAGACAGAAAAGGGATGAGAGTTTGTTGCTAGACAGGTACTACGTGCCTGTTGTAGAGGTGGAGGGATGCAAGCAGACTGTTCAGAGGAACAGTGACCGTTGAAGTAGCGATAGAAGAGAGATAAAGATGCAACAGTGCGGCAAAGAGACAAAGGTTGAAGGGAATCAGTAATAGGAGGAGAGTTAATGAGACAGAAAGCCTTTGACTCCACCCTATTGAGAGGAGCTGCATATGGGGAGCCTCCCTACACATGAGAGTTGTACTCCATACACGGGCAAACAAAACCCATGTACAAGGTCAACAACTGTGCAGGGGTAAAGAAAGTTCAGAGTCGGCTTAGCACACCCAATTTCTTGGAAGCAGATTTCACAAGAGATGTAATATGTTCTTTCCAAGCTAAATCCCGAGAGAATGAAACCCCAAGCATGTTCAAGGATGATGCAAGACTGAGCTGAACATTATTAAACATTAGTGAGTAATCCTCAGGAAGATTTTGTCAGATTGATAAGTGTAAGAACTGAGTTTTTGATGCATTAAAAATAACAAGATTATTTTTACCCCAATCAGAGATAGGAGCCAAGTCAGACATTAGGTGTTCCATAGCCTCATCCCTTTTTTGTTGAAGTAACTGCTGAGATGGACGTTGCGGGAACTGAATGGAAAGGTGAAGGGTGGAATCATGAGTATATGAGTGGATAGGGTTAGATGTACAGCTTAGAAGGTCATTGATGAATAAAATGAAGAGAGTTGGTGATAGGACGGAGCCCTGAGGAACACCACTGTTGATAGATCTAGGAGAAGAACGATGGCCGTCTACAACAGCGGCTGTAGAACAACCAGAAAGGAAGCTTGGGATGAAGGCACAGATAGAAGGATAGAAACCGTAGGTGAGCAGTTTGGAAATTAAAGATTTATGCCAGACCCGATTGAAAGCCTTTGAGATGTCAAGTGCAATGGCAAAGCTTTCGCCAAAGTCCCGAAAGGAGGATGACCAGGAGTCTGAAAGGTAGGTGAGAAGATCGCCAGTGGAGCATCCCTGATGTAACCCATACTGACGATCAGAAAGAAGGTTGTGACAGGAAAGATGCTTTAAGATTTTTCTGTTAAGAATTGACTTGAAAACTTTTGAGACACAGGATGTTAAAGCAATTGGACGATAGTTAGAGGGTTGGGAATGGTCACCCTTGTGTTGTTTGATGAAATGTGAGTTCTTGTATTTTGGTGTTTATGCCATCTATGTTTAATTGTAGGATGTTTATGTTGTGTGTGCAATGTGTGTTGGGTGCTGCAGCACAGAGGGGAGGTGGTGGTGTGGGTGGAGGGGAAGGGGTAGGTGAAGGTTGCGATGGAGGTAAGGTTTGGGGTGGATTAGGTTGGGGTGTGATGGGAGGGGTTGGGGGATTGGATGGTGTGGGAAGGCTTGGTGGGTTAGGCTGAGGAGGTGTGGAGGAAGTAGGAGTAGGGTTGGGGGAGGTAGTGGGTGGGGGGGAGGAGCATAAGGAGCAGGTCCAGGTGTTTGTGTAAGGCTTTAAGTATGATTTGTACAGGTGTAATGGGTCCTGTTCTTGCAGGAATTGCACTGAACTGTTCCTTTGTCTGTTGGCTCGAGGTGATAGGTTTTAAGCATGTTGGACATGTATTTGTTGGTGGGTCCAGGATTGCTCTCAATGTCCCTGGCTAGAAGAAGTCGTCGAGAAATGACCAGCTGGGAGTCATTTCTTGGTATAGAAAAAACGATGTTGTTGTGTGTGATGAGTAGAGAAATGTGGTACTTGCCCGGGTGACCAAAGGCACTCCCAGGTTCTCCGGACCCGTGAGGGGCCGGGGAGGTTTGCGGTGGTTTGGCCCCCATGCTGTCCTCCTCTTCTACTTCGACAGCCTCTGGGGGTAGACCCACAACGAAGATGCCGCCGCTCCAGGTCCAGATCTTGGGTTGAATGTTAGACTGAAATAGGGATGTGTTATGTCTTCATCGTCATTTTATATATACCCTGTTTGGATGGTTTTATAAAAGACATGCAGCTTATGTCAGTGGATGTTAGCATGTCCTTTGTGAAAGAAATTTGGGTTCTGTTGTTTGCTGATGATACTGTATTTAGGGTTGGCAATTTTTTTTTTAAATATGAAAAATTCTTTTTTTTTTTCTTTAAATCAGATCTTTTTGAAGA
>JAGKTI010006639.1:20268-39935 GCA_018397915.1 Birgus latro
ACTCTCCTTACGTGCTAAGGGGTCTTTGTATGCAGCATGTGTTAGGAGTGTGATGCTGTTTGGTAGTGAGACCTGGGCAGTAAAGGAAGAGGATACTTGCAGGTTTAAACGTACAGAAATGACAATGATTAGGTGGATGTGCAGTGCGTCCCTGCGTGCAAGGCCTGGGGGGGCTGGGTTTACGATGGAAGAGTTGAGAGGTAGGATGGGACTGGAGTGTATTGGTGTTGTGATGAGGGGAGGTAGGCTGAGGTGGTTTGGACATGTGGAGGGGATGGGGGATGATAACTGGGTACAGACGGTGAGAAGTGTTAATATTGGAGGAGGGGTTGGGAGGGGTAGACCAAGAACGACATGAGACGATGTCATTAAGTGTGACATAAGGGTTAAGGGACTGAACAGGGAGGCTGCCAGGGATCGAGCAGCATGGAGAACCGCCATTAGGTGACCAAGGCCGACGCATGCAAGCATGTTGGAGCCTTCAAAATTGAAAACGAAAACAAAAACGTGATCAGGTCATGGAATTCTGAAAAAGTGGTTTTGACTGCAGACTGTCAGCCTAATAATTTAAATCACCGCAGACAAGAAGTCCTTCAGATTTAAGAGAAAACACTTCAAGAAACTGCCCAAACTCCTCCATAAAACCTCGATCTGTGCCCAGATGACCTGGTCAATAGATAGTTGCAATTCTAATGGCATTCTGATGGAAAAATATTAATACTTCTGTACTGATGTTTGCAATTATATCAGCATGTACTCCACAGGCAGGCTTGGATGAGGTAGAGAAAGATAGATTTTGGGATGATGATACATGTAGTAGGTGGTATGTGGGATGATGAGATAGTGGTTTTGAGAAGGGACTTAAATGGTCATGTAGGTGAAGCAGCTCAGGGATATGAAGGAGTACATGGGGAATGTGCATATGGTACAAGAAATGAGAAAGGGGAAAGGATACTCGAGTTTGGGGAGGCAATGAACATGACTGTGTGCAACACACATTTTAGGAAAAGAGAGAGTAGTTTGATTACATACGAGTCTAGGGGAAACAGCAGTCAGATAGATTATTTTCTGGTCTGGAGGGTTGATAGGAGGTTAGTGAGGGATGTTAAAGGTATAGGAAGTGAGGAGCGTGTGCAGCAGCACAAATTATTGATATGTGACATGATGCTTAAAGAAAGAGTGATGAAAAAGAGGACTTATGTACCTAGGAGGAAAATATGGAAGCTGGAAAACCAAGCAGTAAGGGATGCTTTCTATAGCAAGATGAGGAGAGTGGTGGCTGAACAGGGAGCTATTGACAGAGGCATTAAAGAATAGTACAGAACCCTCAAGAACAACCTCTTGAGAGTTATTGATGTAGCATGTGGTTGGACAAGAGGCCCACCAAGACATAAAGTAACTTGGTGGCGGGATGAGGGTGTAGAAGCTGCAGTTAAGGAGAAAAGAAGGCTTTTTCAAGAATGGAAGAAGGGTGGTAACAAAGAGGAATACATGGCTGCTAAGTGTAGGGCTAGAAGAGAGGTATACAGGACAAAGTCGGAGTCACAGAGACTTTTACTTGATAACCTCAATCGTGTTGAAAGGAAGAATATGATATTAAGGTGGCAAATCAGGTGAAGAGGGATAATTAGGATATTATAGGTGAGCAGTGTGTGAAGAGTGATGAAGGAAGGGTAGTGGTGATCAGTGGGGATATTAAAGATGCATGAAGAGAGCATTATAGCCGTTTGTTGAATGAGGAGTTTGACTGGGACAGGGAAGGTTTGGAGCCAGCAGATCCAGTGTTTGGTCCTTGGCTTTGATTGACACTGCTACTGTGAGTAAGGCAATAGGCAGGATGCAGGTGGGGAAGGCAGCAGGTGTTGACTGCTGAAATGTTGAATGCTTCAGGGGATATAGGAGTGAGGTTAGTCACTGACCTGATAAATATGATTGTATATGAGTTTGTTGTTCCAGATGATTGGCTGAAGAGTGTAATTGTACAAGTAAATGTGTACAAGGGGAAGGGTGATGCCCTTGGAAGAGGAAATTATTGAGATATAAAGCTCTTTGGTAATGAAGGTAATGGAGAGAGTTCTAAAAGGTATGATTGGAGAAAGAGTGAATATTGATGAGATGCAGTTGGTTTATGCCAGGCAGCGGGACCACTGATGCCATATTCATTTTTTGACAGCTTCAGGAAAAATATATGGGAAAGAAATGGGAATTGTAATTTATTTTTGTTGATTTGGAGAAGGCCTTTGACAGAGTCCCTAGAGAGATGGTGAGTGGACAATGAGAAAGATTGGGATGGAGTTGTGGCTGGTTAGGGTCATTATGGCCATGTATGTGGGTGCTCGCACCCAGGTAAGAGTGAATGGAGATTTGAGTGTTGAGTTTTCTGTGAATGTTCGTGTGCATCAGGTGTCAGTTTTGAGTCAATTGCTGTTTATCATTGTACTTGAAGCCTTCTCATGTGACTTCAGAAATGGACTCCCATAAGAGATGTTGTATGCTGATGATTTGGTATTGATTGCAGAGAATGAAAGGGAGGTGGAGGGAAGATTTAGGAAGTGGAGAGATGGTTTGAGTCACAAGGGCTTAAGAGTAAAAGGTGGTGGTACTGTCAAAGAGGGAGAGGGACCATGTGCAATTTGCCACAAGGGCGTGGGAAGTAATTCCATCTTGTGCATTGTTTGTGATAAAGGGATGCATAAGAGATGTAGTAGTATTAGAGGTAGACTGTGAGATAATGCTGATTTTGTGTGTGCGGTGTTGGGGAGAGCAGGTGGAGATTGTCAGGCGCAAAAGGATTGAACATGCTGGTGAGTCTCTTGAGTGTGTAGAAGAGTTTTGTTATTTGGGAGACATGTTATGTGCTGGAGGTGGAGCGAGGATGAGGAATGGCTGGGAGAAGTTCAGGGAGCTGTTGCCTCTCCTGACGTTGAGAGAACTCTCCCTATGTGATAAGGGATCTTTGTATGCAGCATGTGTTAGGAGTTTAATACTGTATGGTAATAAAGGAAGAGGATATTTGCATGCTTAAAAGTACAGAAATAATGACAATGATCAGGTGGATGTGCAGTGCGTCGCTGAATGCAAGGCCTGGGGGGGTTGGGTTTATGATGGAAAAGTTGAGAGGTAGGATGGGACTGCAGTGTATTGGTGTTGTGATGAGGAGAGGTAGATTGAGATGGTTTGGGCATGTGGAGAGGATGAGGGCTGATAACTGGGTATAGAAGGTGAGAAGTGTTAAAATTGGGGGTGGGATTGCGAGGGGTAGACCGAAAAAGACCTGGGATGAGGTCATTAAATGTGACCTCAGGGTTAAGGGACTGAACAAGGAGGCTGCCATAAATTGAGCAGCATGGAGAGCCACCATTAGGTGACCAAGACCAATGCATACAAGCATGTTGGAGCCTTCAGAAACGAAACGAACATTTGCAAGTGCTGCTGAGTAGATGAGTGCTACACCTCCTCCCGGATAGTCAGCAGCAGGCCTGAGAATACTGTACTTTTAATAGAATGTGTCTTAGGCAAAGCACTATGAATAATATTAATATCAGACTCATACAACCAGGTTGCAGTCAAACACAAAATGTCAAACTCATCTTGATTTAGAGCTTCATTAATATGGTCTTTCTTATTGTGGATGGAATGAATATTTAAAAGATCCATCCTTTACTGGTTGAAGAGGGACATTGTCAGCTTTTTGAATGGTTGAAATTGGTGTCTTCAATCAATCTGTTCCTATGAGAAATCATAATTGGACAGTCTCTGCTAGATGCAAAATGGGCTACCGACTGTGAATTACGGTATTGTTAGCTTCTTGATGTCTTAAGGAGAAGCAGTTGATGCATTTGGGAGAATTTCTATTACTACAATCCTTAGATTTATGGGGTCCAGCACAAAAAACACATTTAGGTTCGTCGTTTTTTCTAGAACACCTCTAATATGTATTACCAAACCCTGACAGTGATGACACTGTGTAACCCAGAATCTGTCTAAAGCACAGCATCTTGTAAGATCCAAATAGATATGGTTGCCCTGTTCTGTGATGGAGGATCTCACCTCTAGTGGCATCTTAAGACATCGGTTTTAGTGTCGTTCCTTGTTTTTGTAAAGAGAAGGTTGAGGGTACAACCTCAGTCGACAAACGTCTTAGTTTATTGTTTTTACTCAGAATGATGTCGGAGTCGCTCAAGGTAGAGGAAAGGCCCATCCTGGTCATTTTTGGCAGCATTTTCTTTGGCTCTGATATGCAGTAAGTGCCACAGAGCCAAAATGATCATTCAGTACCCCAGCTGCTTCACCTTTGACCTCAGCTGATGGAAACTTCATTACTAGACCACCAGCCTTGATTTTAAGGCAGCTATCAACCGGTACCAAGTCAAGTACACCTCTGATGTCTTCTGGTCCCATTTGGCTCGACAGAGTCATTTTGGCTTTACGAACAGTACCTGTTGACCACGAATGGCTTTTTTCTGACCATGAGCACTGATCTCAACAATGCCTCCAAGCAGATCCTTCCCTTCTTCCACGAGAAACCCCCAAACAGCATCCGCAAATGACTTGGCCTGGTCTAGGGTGACAGGAATGGGTGATGAGACCTCTAGTGCCTTCAGTCTGTTTGAAACATCTTTGATAGCCTGAAAGATTGGCCCAATAACTTCATCTTTTAGCTCCTTCTTTGTGACTCTACTTCCTCCACTAGCAAAGACCTCATCTGCCTGTGCAACACATTAGCTACACAGCCAGTGAAAGCCCAGCTGGTGGCTCTTCTTCATAAACGGATAATCATTAGCATCCATATTTTCGCATGCCAAATGAACCCACTCGCTGCAGTAGGTGCACTTCAGTGCTTGTGCATTTTTTTCCAGACTTACTGCAGCAGGTGTTGTTTGCTCATGGTTGGCAAAAAAAGAAGAGAACAAGACAAAACCAACAACAATAGCAAAAAGTATATACAGTACAGTAGTACCCTGGATAAACCCGGGTAATGCCACCCCCGTTTGTGTCACCCTAATTTAGGGGGAGAAAAAGAAAACCGAAAAACACAAAGAACAGAAATTAAAAAACAGGTTGTCTGCGAGGTCATTACAAGTAGGTGGGATACGACTTGACTACCCTTCTAGAAAAGGTAACCCAGACCAAGGTGTCACAAAAGTGCTGAGATGGTATTTTGCAACTTTTCCCAATATGAGCTTCATGGCAGCACCAAAGACGTCATTGGTTACGATGCTGCCACTGAAGAATGAAAGGCTGACTAGGAGAATGTTTGCACCAAAGACGTCATTGGTTACGATGCTGCCACTGAAGAATGAAAGGCTGACTAGGAGAATGTTTGTGAGTGAGTTGGAGGACAGGAGTGGCAAGGGGAGACCATGGATGAGGTGGAGAGGTATATTAAAGAGGAGGATGTGAGTTGGAGAAAAGGTAGCCAGCTGGCAGAGAACAGTGTGTCATGGAGGCAGTTTATTTGTGGGCATCCTTTATGGAATTAAGGTATCTGGCCACAGATAGAGAGCGGAGCTGAGATTTCAGAGGTTTGTATGACATGTGAATGATTGTTCCCTTTTCACTGGACCTAGTTGACATTACTACATTTTTAAATTTCTTTCTCATATGTTAGGATCATACTTATCACACTTTTTTGGTGATAATTAGGGTTAGCATGATATTGGTCAGGTATAATTATTCCCCTGTTCACAGGAAAAGGGGGGAAAAAGAAGTGTATGGTAATCATAGGGGCATTTGTCTTCTTAGTGTAATAGGAAAAATAAATGGTAAGATACTTATTGACAGTTAGGGAAATAACAGAGGAATTAGTTGGTGAAGAACAGAGAGGTTTTAGGAAGGGAAGAGGTTGTGTAGATCAGATATACATTCTTAGGTCTTTAGTGGAAAAGTTTCTACAGAGTGGAAAGAAGTTGTATGCGGCCTTCATTGATTTGGAGAAAGCATATGACAGGCTGGATAGACAAGGACTGTGGAAAATATGAAGTATATAAGGAGTAAATGGGAAGTTGTTGAATGCCATGAAGAGTATGTATGTCTGGGGGGCTAAAGCTGCAGTGCATGTGGATAGTGAACTGAATTCATTTTTCTATTTGAATGTTGGATTGAGACAAGGATTTGTCATGTCTCCATGGTTGTTCAGTCTGCTTATGGATGGGGTTATAAAAGAGATACAAGATAAGGCAGTGGATGTTGGAGCTGCCCTAATGAGAGAAGGCAGCATTGGAAACTCCCTGTACTGTTGTTTGCAGATGATATTGTATTTTTAAGGAAGACGAAGGGGAACGGCAAGGCTCAGTGAATGAGTTTGGAAGAGTGTGTAAGAATCGGAATATATAGGTGAATGTAGGGAAGAGTAAAGTTTGAATGTGGGGAAGAGTAAAGTTATGGTCTTCGAGAGAAGTGAAGTCACTGTGTGTACAGTGAGTTTGGATGATGAAGAAATGGAGAATGTGAGTACATTTAAGTACTTGGGTAGTGTAATGAGAAGGATGGAAGTTTGGAGGGTGAAGTGCTTGAAAGGGAACAACGAGGAAGAAAGGTTGCTGGTTCTTTGAAAGCGGTGATAAGAAACGGGGAAGTGAGCATGGAAGTAAAAAAGTCACTGCATGATAGTATTGTGATACCAACTCAACCTGATGGAAGTGAAACTTGGATCTTGTTGGAAGGACACAAGGTAAGAGTGAGAGCAGTAGAAATGGGTTATCTGAGAGGAGCAAGTGGAGTTGCATGGAGAGACAGGCTGACAAATGAGGATGTGAAGGAACGTTGTGGTGTGGATATGGGTGTGACAGAAAGAGTTAGGGGAAATACATTGAGGTGGTTTGGCCTTGTAGAGAGGATGGAGAGCAGGAAACTAACGAGGCTAGTGTATGAGAGTGAGGTGGAGGGGGGGAGAGGGAGGGGGAGGCCAAGAATGAGATGAAGGGATGGACTGTAGAGGTATATGAGAGAGGGGTGTGAGCTGGGAGCAGGGCAGTGAAATGGCTAGGGACAGGGTGACATGGAGGTGATTTGTTTGCGGCCACCCCTTACGGGATTAAGGCATCTGGCAGTAGGTAGATAGAATAGACGATGATGGTGATGATCATGATTGAAGTTATTTTTTTTTCACATATTAGGATTCTACTCATCACATGTTTTTGGTGATAATTAGGGCTAGCATGATAATGATTATGATCATGATTGAAGTTAGATCATAACCTCATTTTACCATGTGATAACAGATCACATACAAAGCACATTATAACCTTTGCAGTTCCAACCATAGCTCATGTAAGTTTTAGACTGCAGTACGACATGAATCTTAGTTTTTTTTTTCTTTTGTCATCCAGGGCTCAACAATTGGACTCAAGTGATCACCTTGTGGAATTTTACCTAGCACTGCTGTATGCACAGAACTACCATCTAGTTGAGGCCATGCATCATGTGAAGCTCTCCCTCTACCTTCGTTCTGACCATCCTCACTCCCTACACCTCATCATACTACTCATCTCTGCACAAAAGGAGTATGAGGAGGCTTTAGAGGTAAACAGAAATAATTAGTTTGGTATGAGTTACTGCACCTGTGTGCAAAATGGTGTTAAAATATCCCTTTATTGTATTAATAAAAATTATTTGGGAAGTACAGTTGGGGACAAATATTCGCATAATATTTCTCCTCTTCTACCTTTCACGTTCCTCTTCTGGGCTAATATTCTTAAGCAGAGATAGGCTTAGATTGTTCCTCTGCCCATATATGATCTGTGATATGATGTGTCCAGGAAGACGATGATTGGCATGCCCTAAGTTTGAAATAGATGCAGAGAAACAGTAGAGGAACTTTTCTCTCAGATTGTACTGCCCAGGACATAAGAAAGATGGTGGGAAACTATACCCAAATCTTTCTTTATTCCCAGACTCATGTCCCCAGAGATGACATACCATAATGTTAGTTGGAACTAGTGATGACTTGTAATAACAAGGAGTGGAGATATTGTCACTGCAGCCACCTTGGATTAATTTTTTGAATCAGCAACTGACTGGATAGAAAAGGTGAAACAGTGTTCATAAGATTATCCTTGATCATCATATTAAATATTATCATACATGTTTTATTGTGTTAGCTTGTTGAGGCAGCCCTGAAGGAATACCCAGACAATCTGCATCTTATGTATGTAAGAGCCAGTTTGGAGGAAGCAGTGTATGGGGGTGAAGTGGCTCTCCTCACCGCTCGCCGTATGCTAACCCTCTGGCAGAAGCTGTACAAGGAACAACTTACTGCCGACATGACAGATGCCCAGTCACATCACCATGCCAACCATGACACTTACAGCATTTTCAACATGTCAGACAAAGATACAGGTTTGTTGTTGACCCATCCACCTCCATCATATCCACTGTGATTATATCTGTAATGCTGTCATACCCTGCACTGTTTATATCTGTGATACTGTTGCCATACCCAATGTAGTTTATGTAGTATGTATGTTACTGCACTGTTAGTAGGATATACCTAATTGTAAATTTATGTGGATAGGGACTGAACTGGTGTAGAGTCACAAAAGTAACTTGAACTGGTTAATTTTTGGTAATATCATGCACTTATATCCTGCTTTCACTCTTTGTAGACTTTCTTGTTATTGCTGTAATATTTTTATGTTGTACACAACCTTGTACAGTATACTGTATGTAGCTAACTGTTGTCTGTCTCGCTATGTGCTTTTGTCTTAACTAAGGCCTTCTGTAAATAACCATGCTTTCTTAGTGTTTAATCAACCCCTAAATAGTCTCAAAGTATTTCTGCTTATCCACTATTAAACCTTTTATTGAGCCCCTCCCCTCTCCCCACAGCCCCGAACCCCGCTGAAAGTGTGGCCCCCTCCTCTATGGGACTTGTCTTCTCCGAAGTGGTGTCCTTGAACCTTAGACTTCTCTCTCCTACCATTCCATTGGACACTAATCCTGAGAAACTAGGCCCAAAGCCCCAACTTACCCTTGACTCTCCCCCTCACCCCCCCACAGCATCAGTACATGCCGAGAGCGTTGCTGCCTCCCGAGTGGAACAAGCTTTGTCAGAAGTGGCGTCCTCTCTCTCTTCTTACCAGCCTAAGCCAGGCCCTCACCAAGCCTGGCTCCTTCAAATTCAGATATGGCTACTCACAGCTCAGTTGTATATCAAGTAAGTGTATGAGAAATATACTACACTGTTTTATTTGCTTTGGTGTTATATCATACATAAATGCTGTATGACAGAGGTATATTTCCTTATCTAATATGTTACCTGCACATCAGGACGGACCAACTGACTGAAGCTGCACATTGCATCCAGGAGGCTTCATCCATATTCCCAATGAGCCACCACATAATGTTTATGGTAAGTTCATATTGATCAAATTTTACCCAGCTGTAATTCCACAGTCTGTTTTATTCCATTGGATATGTTATGCTAGTTCCATATTACACATAAGAGTTTCATAAATAATGATAAAGCCTCTCAGATAATTCCTGATGTTAACTTTTTGTTTATTAATCCATAGCTGATATGTGACGACTCTGGCTAACACCAGATGATATTACTTGGAACAAGGAAACTTACTGTTTTTTTCATTGACCCAAAAATAGTGGCTGATGATAACTTGCATGTATTCAATTTGGCTTATGCCAGCTGATTGCAGTTGCAATGGAGAAATATCCTATTATCCAAAGGTGAAGTGGTACAATTGTGATTTTCATGAAATTTCCTTCCCCTCCTTTTTTTTTTTTTTTCCCAAGGAAAAAAAGATACTCTTTTGCAAATTAGATATCAGTTAAATCAATCACTGCTTCTGTCATTTAATGGAATTCATCTACTCTCAGCTTAAACATTGCAGTATTATGATTTGTTAAGATAATTATGAACTCTTTGAACTATTGTTGCTCTCAGCTGTGGAAGGTCATTTGGTGTTAACCAGTGTGAACAGTGAAAGCATAGATATTTAGTTGAACTGGGAAGCTAGACATTTTGTCATGTAGTTAGACTTTTTAAAAATAACAGTATATGGTAGATGTTGGTAGTTATAAGTAACTGTTGTGTAACTGTAGTGCTTGGTGATTACTGTGATTGGTAACTGTTGTGCTAATTGTTTTATGGTATTTTTATTGCACTCAGCAACATTAATGTTTAGTGCAGTTCATTTGGCTGTAAGTTAGATATTGCCAAATCAAACTGGTTAAGAAGGCTGTGTTGTTCAAGACATTTTTCTCAGGAACAAACATTTATCCAGTTTCAAAGTATTATACAGTGATCTGTTGCTTATCATGTACTTGGTTATAGTGGTTTTCATTATCACTGCTAGATGAAAATCTGCACTCCTACCGTTATCATACATTTTTTTGGCTAAAAAACTGTATTATCGCACACCTGAGCTGGTTTGTACTGATACTGATGGTGCAAAATCTGTGGTTTCTGATGGCTTTGACGGATTCAAAGATGAGGCCCTGCTTAGGAGTTAATTGCAGGTGGTGAAGACCACTACTCTCCACCCCCTAGCCACAGAACCCCTTACCTCAAGACCATCTCAGGTCTGTGTATGATACATGTTTCTTCCTTATTGTGCCCTTTTCATCATTTTCTATTAACCTAACCATGCCTGTGTGTGTTTCTGATATTTTGCCAAAACAGTATACATTAAAAGTCCTGTAGTCTGAATGGTAGGGGACTGAGGGTCTTTTGAACTACTGTATTATTTTTTGGGGGGAGGGGGGGCAATTGGGAGAGATCTCTGAAAACATTAGAAATAAGTACATGATCATTAAATAACTGAATCCTATGTCACCCCACATACGAGCGTAGAAGCCTGGGGCTAGCCAAGTATAAACACTCCAAATAATATGGATTATTGTTTTACTCATTGGAAATGCATAGAACTGTAGATGAATAGTTGCAGGTAGGTACAGTACATCCAGGCTGAAGAGCAAGTCCAAGCCAGATAAATCCTTAGATAAAGCCCCCCCAAAAAAAAATTTAAAAAGCCCAGAAAATTTCAAAAAATGCCCAGAAAATTTCAGAAAAAGCACAAAGATTTTAAAAATTTTGCCTTGACAAATTCAGAGTATTGGGATATTCGGATTATTGGTGGTCGGATTGGAGGACTTTTACTCTGTATGTATTTAGTGGGTCCAAATTGTCATAAAAGGGAAAATTGGGGTTTACAAGTTGGATGCCTGTTACCAGTTAGGATAAATCCCACAGGTTCTGTGTTTTCATTATCACACAGTTTCGTTATCATTCGCTAGATGTGGTACCAGATAACGTGATAACCGGGGAATCACTGTATTCACCCTTCTTGTTCCTTATGTAGTTTGGATGTACAGTATCTAAAGTTCAGAGAAAGTTGTAAATAACTTTTTGCCTATAAAACATTAGTTAAACCTTGCTTCCTTTTTGTATAGAATTTAAAACTGCCTTTGAGTTTATCATGACTGAGATTAGATGGTAAAAAGTTTGAAATCCAAATTTTTGTACATACTTGTAGCTCTATCTATTCTGGAAAACATACTAGAACTGAGGCCTTTTTAGTGACTATTTTACTGCCTCTACAGAAAGGGCTGCTACATGAGAAGAAGAAGGAATTCCATGAGGCCCAGACTTGCTATCAAAATGCCCTCGCCATTAACCCATACCACATCAAGAGCCTCCGACACCTTGTGAGTACCCATAAGATTGTTATCACTGTAAATAATGTTGGTATGAGCTGAGTACAGTAGGTAGTCTGGGAGTAAAACATCCTTCATTGTAGCTGCATTACCTACAATGAGAATGTCCCTCAACCCAGAAGGTCAAAGACCAGTCCCGAGTGCTGAGTTGAAGTTTGTAATTTTTAATATACTGTATGTGTATTAAATTTTTATGGGTGAAAATGGCAGTCACAATTTCCAACCTACTTCTTTCTGTCACTCCTCAGTCTCACTAAGTATCTCTGTTTACTCTCCAGTAAGTTTTGAAAAACTAGCTATGTGACTGTAAAGGCTTCTCAGACAATGATGGACTGGCATGGAGTTTCATTAGGGGTGCATTGCGGTAGTAGCATGAATGTGTCCCATTGCTATGAAGTTAATCATATGCCTTGTGTGAGGAACTACACACTCTTGGCCTCTCCTCTGACTCTCATCAGAGTTGCCAATTACTTATTTAATTAACCTCACCTGGATAATTAAAATCATGATATAGATGTTGTCGTTGTTGGTCAACCCCACTTTGTCTGGCCGAGCAGACCCATCAGTCGCAGGCAAGCAGTCGCTTCTACAGAGCAGTGCCTTGTGACGCTTGGAAAATTGTGGGGGTTTGGTTCCTGGATGATTGCCGCATTTGCAGTGCTGCACCAGGTTAGCTGTGGCACCATAGTAGGCTCCATGTCACCCCCGTCAACCATGAGTTAGTACTTAAAGAAGTTAAAAACAAGTGTGATTTAATATATCTGAACTTGCATCATAGAGAAACTAAAGCTAAATCTTATTTCAGTGACACTAGACCAAGATTCATCTTTTTTTATAGAAGCTTGCACGGCTGCAGTGCCAAGTGGTAGAATTTCAGAACATATATCAGATATAATAATGAAAATACAGTATTCATTATTTCACCCTTTCATAGGAAAATACTCAGTATATGTTTTTTTACACTAAGATTGACTAAACCATCTGATGCAATAGCATTTTATAAGCTTTTTGTAAGGAACTCCAGTTTTTGTAAACCTTTAGAAACTTATCCATCATTTTGTATTGTATCATCTGCCCCTCACAAAGACTTATTTACAATAGGTGTGAATTCCTGCTTCCACACAGGAGTCCTTTATAATGGTGTGGGGTGGGGGGGGAATATTTCCACAATATATTTGTGCAGAAAAGTGAAATGTTATAAGCAAACAGATACCTGTTTGCAATATACAGTAATAATTCATGGATTTACCTGGCAGTGTTGGGAAGATGAATGAAACCAAATAAAAATGTGATTTACCCATGGTTCCATCTAAGGCAGGGGTCAACAACCTTTTCAGTGTGAGGGCCAGGGAAAGCTTCTAGGAGTAGCCTGTGGGCCGGAGTGTCAAAGAGAACCCAAAAGTGACAGTGTACAAAAATTTTATAGAAAAGCAGGCAAACCAGTGACTAGATTACAAGAAATTTATTGAAAAACATGCATATCATTGACTGCCAAAAACAGTTTGTGACAATATACAAAAAAAAAAAATATAGAAAAGCAGGCAAACCAGTGACTAGATTACAAGAAATTTATTGAAATACATACAAATCAGTGACTGCAGAAAACAGTCTGTGACAGTATACAAAAATTTTGTAGAAAAGCAAGCAAACTAGATTACTAGAAATTTATTGAAAAACATGGAAATCAGTGACTGCAGAAAACAGTTTTATCAAGAGACATGCAATTAGTGGGATGGTTGGTGCTGTTTGCCATGGAGAATCAATTCAGTGTCTGGATCGATTGATGAGGTAGACAAGAGCAGAATGTCATTGAGGTGGCGGTCACTTAGCTGGGAGCGAATGCGAGACTTTGTATATTTCATTTTTGAAAAGAGTTGCTCACAACAGTAAGTGCTGCCAAACATAGCAACGATGCGTTTTACATGCCCAGTGTAATTTGGCAATTTGTCAGAAGGGAGGACGTGGTCATTGAAGAAGGACAGTGGAGAAGTGGTACGGTACTTTGCCTTCAGTTCGTCATTACACTGAAGCTCCACCAACTCCATCTGCAGGGGGGCAGGGGCTTCGTCCACAGGGAAGTCAAAGGGAGAGGTGAACAGCTTGAAGCCCGGAGCCAGTGGCCTGACATCTGTGAAACGGGAGGCAAATTCCTCCTGCAATGAGGTGACAACACCAACACAAGTGTTCAGGTCCACATCATCAGGTGCACAAGCCGCAATACGAGGAAAATGCATAAACTGACCAGCAGTCACTTGAGCCTCCCATAAGTGCAGCTTTACCTCGAAGGCTGTGATGTGCGAATACATGTCTGTGACTAGAATGTTTTTGCCTTGCAGCTTCACATTGAGGTCATTTAGGTGCGTAGTGATATCTGTGAGCAGGGCCAGACGAGCAAGCCATTGCGGGTTAGAAAAATGATCAGCGCCTGGGAGGTTCTTTTGATGGAGGAAGGTGGCGATCTCCTGCTGCAGGTCGCACACGCGGGACAGCAACCAGCGGACGTCACAGAAGTAAAGCAGGTCACCATAGTGTGCATTGACTTCATCCATTAGTGCCTGGAACTGGCAGTGGTTAAGGCTGCGGGAGAGGATGAAGTTGACAACCTTCATGACTACAGACATGACATCAGTATGTTGGCAGACTTGGAGCACAGGGACTCTTGGTGGATGATGCAGTGCACCTTGTGGATGGGCTGGGTGTGTCTGGCGGCCTCATAGTGACACACTAGCAGTGAGGCAGCACCCTTCTTCTCTCCAGTCATTGCTGGGGCACCACCGGTCGTCATGCACACAAGACGGGACTGGTCGAGGGAGTGTTGCTTCACACCCTGAAGCACGGCGTCGAAGATGTCTTGCCCAGTGGTGGTGCCGTGCAATGGAACAAGCTGGAGAAACTCCTCATAAACCTGAAGGGCAGCAGTGACTCCACAAATGAAAATCACCAGCTGGGCTGTGTCCTTCATGTCTGTGCTCTCATCAAGAGCGAGAGAGAAGGCATTGATATTTGAGCAACAGGTCTTAAGCGAGTCGTTCACACTGTCTGACATCTCAATGCGACGACAAACAGTGCGGGGTGAAAGGCTCACACTTTCAAAGGCAGAACGCTTTTCAGGACAGAGGGAATCTATCACAACCATGATGCTCTCCTTGATAAAGTCCTCGTCTGTGAATGGCTTCATCCGGCGAGCAAGGAGGCGGGAAACCTCATAGCTAGCGCGCGTCACTTTGTCAGCCTCAGTAGTCTGCTTACGGAAGAGTGAAGTGCTTTTCTGCAGGTTGCCTGACAGTTTGACAATGTCCTCCTTCCTCTTGGCAGCAGACATCAATGCAAAGCTCGATGCTTGGTGCTGTCTCCCCCAGTGGCGGCACACCTTATACTCTTTGAGGACAGCCACAGTCTTCAAGCAAATGAGGCACTGGGCATGTCCAAAGCGTTCAGTGAAAAAGTAGTTCTCCCACTCAGGGTTGAAGGCCCGACACTCTAGGTTCACTTTCCTCTTCTTAACAATTGCAGACATGATGATTGGCCAAAAAGAAAGAAAAATAAAGAATAAGCACAAAGTGCGAAATAATGATCCACATGTTAAAGACACAAATACATGCAAGACTTTTACATAGTTAAAAAAAAAATGCATACAGTAATTAAAATTATGATACAGACGTCCACACAGTATTTTGTGACATAGTGTTACGCCCCTGTGTTGGGCGTGGGTGTGCATGTGTTTGAATGGGCGTGTTTGAGTGTGCATGCATGTGTTTGAGTAAGGCTTAGTAAGCCATTGTCTGATTTGGGCGGGCGGGCAGGACAGGACCTACCAGTACGAGTAACTAGTGAGTGTGAATGTTGTTGTGAGCTTAGAGGCTGGGTGAAGTGGGTGAATGAAGAGAGAGAGAGAGAGAGAGTAGCAGCAAGAAATGCACTTTATATTATCCACATTCCCTAATGATAAAAGTACATTTCAGACTAAGAAAGTTTGATGCATACCTCTTCTCAGTACGAACTCCTACGCCGCCGCGATCACGTCGCGAGGCGCCGACTTGCTCATTTAGTTGGCTAGGCTGTTGCGGGCCGGATTGTTATATAAATATCAAGCAGGGTGATGGGCCATGAGTTCGGACTCTGCGGGCCGGATCTGGCCCGCAGGCCAGAGGTTGCCGACCCCTGCCTTAAATCAATACTGGAAAAAAAGGAGTGAAGAAAGAGGCACAAACACCCAGCAAAGCAACGTATTGGAAGGAATTAAAATAGCAAGAAAATTCAGGTGGATAAAAGGTGTGACTAAATCAGCAAATATCTACATGAAATAGATTTAAGACTCAGAAGAAAATTACACACTGAGATAAGGCAAAATGGAAAATGGAATTGACTGGAAAGTCAATTTTAAATGTATACTGGAAACGAAAGAAAAAAAAACAGGGTAAAAAAAAAATCTGTGGGTCTACCCCCCAGAGGCTGTCGAGGAGAAGAGGAGGACAGCATGGGGGCCAAACCACTGCAACCCCCCTCGGCCCCTCACGGGGCCCGAGAACCTGAGAGTGGCTTCGGTTACCCGGGCAAGTACCACATCTCTCCACACACGACACACAACAACACCGTTTTTTCTACACCGAGAAATGACTCCCCGGCGGTCATTTTCGACGACTTCTTCTCGCCGGGGATATTGAGAGCAATCCAGGACCCACCAACAAATACATATGTCCAACATGCTCAAAACCTATTACGTCGAGCCGACAGACAAAGGGTTCAGTTCAGTGCAATTCCTGCAAGAACTGGACCCATTACACTTGCACAACACTTGCATCCAGAAACGACTACACAAACACCTGGACCTGCTCCATATGTTCCTTCCCCCCACCCACTAACCCCCTCACCAACCCTACCCCTACTTCCCTCACACCTCCTCAACCTAACCCACCAATCCTTCCCACACCATCCAATCCCCTAACCTCTCCTGTCCCACCCCGAACTAATCCATCCCAACCCCTACCTCCACCACAACCCTCTCCTACCCCTTCCCCTCCACCCTCACCACCACCTCCCCTCCGTGCATCACCCAGCACACACTGCACACATAACATAAACATTCTCCAACTAAACATAGATGGCATAAACCCAAAAAAATAAGAACTCACACAATTCATCAAACAACACAACATACATATTTCCATCTTCCAAGAAACAAAACTATGCACAACATAAAAAACACCTACATTTCATAATTTCACCTCCATCAGACAGGACCGGGCCAACAGCGGTGGCGGTGGACTCATCACCCTGGTACACAAATCCGTCAACTTTTCAGATACCAGTGCACACACAAAGTCATTTCTCCCCCAGCATGACACTACGACAGAAATACAGTCAGTTAAAATAAGAACTGGTAACAAATCACACACAACAATCGCCAACATATACATCCCCCCCCAATCATCCCCCACAGTACCACACAGTTACTATCCACAAATACACCACATCACTAACATACCCAACATCATCCTGGGTGGTGATTTCAACACCAAGACGTCTGCCTGGTATGTCAGCAACCCTGACACAAACAGAGGGCTGGCACTACAAACCCAGACAGATCACCTTTTCATACTCAGTCATCCCAATCTTCATACCAATATCCCACACCAAGCCCTCTTCCTCCCATCATCCCCAGACATCACCTTCTGTTCCCCAAACCTTGCCCCCTCAACTTCCTGGAGAGTGGTCAGAGCCCTTGGCTCTGACCACCTCCCGATCATCATCACAACCAAAACCAGAATCACCCCAGCTGGCCACAGACACACACTAATTATAAGAGCCAACTGGGAGGCCTTCACAACTGAAACAGAACAACACTTTGAAACATTAAACAGTACATCCATCACAGACATCAACACCGCTGTGCACACTTTAAATACAATTATACAAAATGCAGACAAAAGACACATCCCTAGGGGCAACAGAAAAAGACACAACCCCAATTTCACACCAGAAATTCAAGGCCTTATCAGACAACGGGACACACTACGACACTCCCGAACACCACATATGCATGACACCATAAAACAAATACAAGAACTCAACACTCAAATAAACAATAAAATATCAGAACAGCAAACACTAGATTGGAATAATTATCTTCAAACACTTGATCACAAAACAAACACCAGCAAACTCTACAAAACATTAAACAGCATCACACTCTCCAACAGCAACACTACACAATCACACACTGCCATCACAACAACAGACACCATTCCTTCAAACAAACAACAAGCAAACACTGTCATCAATCACTTTTCACATGTCAGCCATCTAAACCCTCATCGTGACGACTGACACATCATCCGACGTAAGAGACAGTTCCCCACAGACCCAGACTTCGCACCTTTCACTTACAGCCAGAAGAAGCACATCATCAGCAACCTCAAGCACTCATCTGCCTGTGGACCAGACAACATAAGCAACATACATCTTAAACACATTGAACCACAAGGCATACATGCACTCACCAACATATCAAACTACAGCTACTCACACAACATAATACCCAACATCTGGAAGCATGGCGTTATCATCACTATCCCCAAACCCAACAAAGACCCCACATTATCTTCATCACACTGTCCCATCACACTCCTCTGCACCCCCTCCAAAGTCACTGAAAGACTGGTACTACAACTAGTTATACCTCACACCCCCCTAGCCCTATCACAACATGGTTTCAGGCCACTACACTCCACAAACACCCTTCTTACAGACCTTACACAGAGAATTTTTGATGGCATGAATTCAGCTAGGCCACCACATAGAACACTCCTTGTCACACTAGACATTAGTAAAGCTTTTGATTCCATCCCCTGCCACAACCTCACAAACAAATTATTCAACACAAATATGCACAATAACACAAAAAGATGGCTAGCAAACTACTTAGCAGGGAGATATGCACATGTAACTTTTGCTGGTCAGTCCTCAAACATCAGAAACTTCACAAATGGTGTCCCCCAAGGATCTGTCTTGTCTCCTACACTCTTCAACCTATACATGCATGACATACCCACACCCCACACACAACAAATACACATAGCTTCCTATGCAGATGACATAACACTTACTTGCACACCAGAATGCAAACACAGCCACACAAATCCTCCAACCTTACCTCAACACACTACATGAATGGTTCACCACAAACAGACTCAAAATAGCCCAGCCAAATCTACCGTGACCCTTCTCACAAACTGGACAGCAGAACACAGTCACATTCCACACCTCACCATAGACAACACTCCTCTACCACACACACTCACACCCAAAATCCTTGGTGTAACATACAATACATCAATGTCATTTAAACAACACATCACAAACATCAAAAATCAATTAACACCTAGACTCAGTGTCTTGAAGTCACTTGCCCATACAACATTTGGACACAACAAAGAAACCACCACCACAGTATACAAACAATATATACATTCAGTGATGAATTATGCAAGCCCTGCTTGGGCTCCTAACCTCACTAAAACACACTACAACACTCTTCAGACCATACAAAACAAGGCCTTAAAAATAATCACAGGCTGCACAGCTACTACACCTACAGACCACCTACATAAAGAAACCAAAGTCCTCAAAGTCAAGGATCAATTAGACATGAGAGGCACCCAGATTCTCGCTGCAGCCTCCACAAACCCAAAACATCCACTGCACTACATGGCAGCACATCCACACACACCAAGGAACATCAGAACAACACCCAGCACATGAAATCATACACAAATACTATCATCTCTTCCCCCCTGCCTGCCTCAGACCAGCTTCCAGAAGCATATTCATGCTCAAATCACTCGCCATTCCATTCAGTCACTCAAAGACAACACATCTGCATGCACAGCCAACACAAATATGCACAATAACACAAAAAGATGGCTAGCAAACTACTTAGCAGGGAGGTATGCACATGTAACTTTTGCTGGTCAGTCCTCAAACATCAGAAACTT
>JAGKTI010006640.1:0-39933 GCA_018397915.1 Birgus latro
CAACTGCTATCACACACACACACACACACACACACACACACACACACACACACACACACACACACACACACACACACCCCACTGTGACTAGTGGTGTAAAGAATAATTATGGTGCATGATTGGAAACTGCATTGTTAAAGGTGTTGGAACCATTTAACTGAACTTTAGGTATTTTATCAGATGGTGTGTAGGCTAAATTACAAAGCGCATTTCAGTTCAGCCCATTCACCACTGATAATTTTCCTTACCTGAATAAAATTGTCTTGTGTTTACCAGAATACTATACCTGCATTTAGGTATTCAAGGTACTGGGTACTTCAGTAAAATGTTTCAGATATCATAGCAAAAACAAGGTAACAAGATTCAGTTTGATCTGTGGATTCTACCCACCCATTAGAAATCATAGGAATGTAGGATGATGTGCTGGTACCCTGTACCATATCATGATGAAATGTTGAATGATGAGTGATTGACCCAGTTTGGGGTCACTGTTCAAATCTTTTCCTGCTGTTGTGCTTTCTTTTCCTGTTTTGAGACCTTATCCACTCTTGATATTGTGGGAAAGTGAATCAGGAGAAAGCTGGTCCGACATGTACTGGAGGGGACAAAAGTTTGTTTAATATTTCACCTCTTCTCACATTCTTCTTCTGGGTAATATTCCTGATATGAGAGAGGTTTGATATGCATCTCTGCCCATTGATGATTCTGTTTGCTTCAGCTGTATTGTATTTTCTTTGCCAGCCTGGGAAAGCATGTAGTACAGTAGGTTGGTGTGACTGCTGATGTGGTATGCTTCTTGAACACCTGTGCTTTGAATGTGCATGTGAGTGAGTGTCGTGCTGTGGTTCTTTGCTGTCTTGAGAGAATTGTATACTGTAGGTTGGTGTGATTGTTGGTGTACAGGTACCAGTATGGTGCATTTCTTATAGTGTGGCCAATGGGTTTATGTCCAGTTGAGCTAACACCACCACCAACAGCAATAACAAAAACAACTCTTGTATCTCTGCTGGAATTGTGCCTGAGTGAGTGTTGGGCTTTGGATGTTTAGTTCTATACTTGGCCACTTCTGCCTTTTAGGTCTCCATTACATGGATATCTTTTCCATTTATTCTGGATATCTTCAGACTACAGTATTTTATTAGCTTTGGAGAGACTTTTGAAATGGTAGAAGTAGATATAATCCTCTCATTAATCTTCTCTGTTAAGGGACTGTCTTAAGATCAACAAAAATTTCTAACAGCAACAAAAATGAAATTTGAAAAGCCATCACTGTATCAAAGGAGTTAAGAGGTTTAATGTTGTTGTGCAAGACTTTTTTTTTCTCTTATGGAGACTTATATTCATCTGTCCTTTTACTTTGAGTTCTCAGACAATGAGCCCCAAACCTCTGGCTGGCATCATTGGAAGTTTTACTGTAATTTCTTGCCGGAGTTTGAAATTCAAATTTTAGTTTGGCTGTAGAGATTTTTGGATACAGATTAAAGTACTTTAATGACTATTTAGATTTGTATGGTATCTACATTAAACTCTTACTGAATTTATTAATACAGATTCTTGTTGGTGGAAACACAGGAAAAGGCTACTGTAGCCAAAGTGTAACAGTTATCTGTAGTAGTTGATGTTGATTAACAGTATTTGATAAATGAATGGTGATGCCAGATTGTATTTAGGTAGTAATGATGCAGATATCCAATACAGAAGAAATCCAGTTATTTGGCATTCAATTACCCGGCAAATCCGACATTTCGGTTGTTTTGAGAAATACTGTAGTCCCATTTACGAAAGTCTTTGATTGTTCGGCAGATATTCCAGTTTTTTTCATCAGTCTAGGAATTTTCCATGAGGCCTGCCAGCTAGCTACCCTGCCGTAGTGAGTGAGATGGTGGAAGTGACAGGACGAGTCTACCACTGCTGTGAAGCTCAGAGGCTAGTTCTTTCTCTCATAGCATTGAGAGAGGACAATCATGTAGTGAGTCTAGCATGAGAAATAGAGAATTTGTTTTGCCATTCTTCCGAGTTGTTGCCATGCTGCTGCCGACTTCTTGCAATTCGTGCGTGTGTTTTGTGAACTTTGTACTGTAACATCCGAGAGGACTATCTGTGTATGTTGTAAGCACCGTAACATCATAGTGGAGCTTCGTAACATCCGAGTGGACCAGCTGTGTGTTGTGAACATCGTAAACATTTGCGTGCTTTGAAAATGGCCTCAACAAGTGGAAAGTTATCTGGTGTTAGCAAGAAACAGGCATAAAGTGTTACATTTTGCTCGGAAAATTGAATTGTTGAAAAAATTAGAGGCTGGTATGAGTAGAAAGCATATAATGGAGGAGTTTAACGTGAGCTCCTCTACCATCTATGTCATTAAGAAACAGAAGAACAATCTATTCAAATTTGTGTCTCAGGGCTCTGGTACGACCCAGAGGAATGCAATGAAATAAGCAAAGTTAAGTGAGCTGGATGAATTGCCGCATAAGAGGTTTGTGGCACAGCGTTCTGAAGGGAAGCCTGTTTCGGGGCCTCTCATAATAGAAAAGCCAAAATGTTCTATGCTGAAATGAAGATAACTAAACCATTTGCTTTCTCTGATGGGTGGTTGAGAAATTTCAAGGCTCGGTATGGCACCAGGCAGCTGGATGTGAGTGGTGAATCAGTGTCTGCTGATGCTGATGCTGCTGAGAGGTACAGTGAGACCTTTTGTAATCTTATAAAAGTCCATGAGCTTCAGCCTTGCCAGATGTATAATGCTGATGAGGCAGATCTTTTTTATAAGAGCATCCCTGAAAGGACTCTGGGAGGGGCAGGAGAAAAGACAGCCAAAGGATTTAACCCGATAGCTGCTATGTACATCATATGAAGAATATCGTGCGACTGATACGTACATCATATGATCAGTATCTCTCTCTCTCCTTTTTTCTTTTAAGGCACGCTACATTTTTCACCCAAATGTCCATAAGTAGCGTACCACGGCCAAACTAAGGTAAATAATGAACTCATACTTGGTTATCTTATTCTTTTCCATGCACTTTTTCATTTATAAGAGCAAAAATAATTTTTGAGGGAAAAAAAAAATCCCATTTTTTTGCATATGGGGGGATCGACCACGAAACCTAATGTTATAGTTAACGGGTTTAACGAAATAAGGAACGTTTAATGATGTTAGTGTTTTCAAATGCCTAGGGAATGCACAAGCTGAAACTTTTTATGGTGGGAAAAGATAAGCACTCGAGAGCATTGAAAAATGTCCAGCATTTTACCAGTTTGGTATGATGCTCAAAGAAATACCTGGATGGCTGCTGCAGCTTTTTCGTACTGGTTCCACTATCACTTTATTTCATCAGTGAAGGCTAATTTGGTAAAAGAGGGTTTGCCTACTGACTCTAAGGTCATCCTCCTACTGGACAACTGCAGGGCTCATCCTCCGGCCAGTAAAGTAGTGAATGGGAACAGTTTTGTTATGAGGCTACCCCTAAATGTGACATCATTAATTCAGTCAGTGGACCAGGGAGTCATCCAGAAAATCAAGACTGCTTACTGTGCTGCTTTTACTAGACAGCTGTTGAATTCCACACTTCCAGTGCATGAATTCCAAAAGCAGTTCCCCATCAAAGGTGCATTTTTCATGGCTGCCCTAGCCTGGCAAGATGTGGAGCAGGCAACTTTGCAAGGTGCTAGGAAAAGCTGTGGCCAGGTGCAATGTTCCAGGAGGAACTGGATGATGCAGAGGAGTTTGTTGGCTATGGGGACAAGAGGGTAAGTGACTACAAAAATACTGTACAAATTGTTCAAGGTGCCCCACAGTCCCATACCCTAAGCTTATTGACAGATGATGGCATTGCTGAGTGGGTGAAGCAAGACAGAGATACAGTAGTTGTTCAAGAGCTGACCAGTGAGCAACTAATTATGAGTGTGACAAATCCTGAGGCTTAGAAGTCTAGGAAGTTGAAAGTGTTGATGAAGTGGAGGAAGATGAACAGGATAAGGTCAGCTGGAAGGAGCAGCAGAAGCCTATGAAAAATTGTTATGGTTTGTCGGGGCTCATCTCATTTTAACAGTAGTGAAGTGATGCAGTATCACATCATGCTCAGGGACTTCCAGACTGAAAGGGCAGTATCTGTGAAGCAGGCAACCTTATTTGACCTCTTTAAAAAAGCTGCCAAGAAAGCTACATCCTTTGCTACTCCCTCCCCACTGCCAGCAGCAGTCTCTGAACCTCAAGTTCTACTGCCACTGCAACAGGAAGAGGAGGCCTTAGAGCCTGTTGCAGGGTCCTTTACTGCTTGGGACTTCTCTCAACGGTAGAAGACTCCAATCAACCCCTTCTACTGTACATATGTAAATACTGAACCTAATATAAGTTTAGGTAAGTGCATGTGAACTTGTAGGCCTACTATGCCATTACACTTATATATGTTCACTAATTTCTTTATTTTTCATATTCAGGTATAGTACTGTATTCATTAAAGTATTGTACAGTATCATACAGTATACAGTACTCTCTCCAGACACATTTGTAATGATATGAGTAGTGATGATAGTGTTCTTCAGTATATATAAGATACTGAGTGGGTAGGTTTTTCAATTAGGTTTTTCAATTATTCAGCAAATCCAATTTATTGGCATCAGCCTGGTTCCATAGATGCCGAACAATCAGACTTTACTGTATTATATTACAATACTGTATTAAATTCAGTATAATGTTACTAGATGTTGCTTATCTCATAATACTGTTAAATCAGTACTGGCATATTTATTCAGTATTTGAAAGATATCAGGTAGTACTGTATAGGTACTTGAAATTTGTAGAGTAGAGCCACCTTGTTTTCACTGCTGGATAATTGAGTGACAGAATTTGATACTGGTGAATGGAATTATATGTGTGTGTGGGTGTGTGTGTGGGTGTGTGTGTACCTTGACTACTACTAACATGTCTCTGGCACTAACACAATTCCAGAAATAAGAGTGAGTGAGGCAGTGTGACTTAGCATTAGTAGTGGTTAGTTGTGACTTGGTATGAGTGGTTACGATGATGGACCGTCCTCCCTCCTGGTCCCTCCCTCCCTCCCCCCCAACAGTGGATCAAGAGGCAACCAGCCGTCCCCTTCACCTCTTCACAACTCTGATGTAGGAAGTCTGGCAACCATGCACGGGCATGCGGTTAGTAGGAAGGAAGACCAAAATGCTTAATACTTTTACTGTACAGCACCTTTATGCATTTGGCTGTTGCAAAACCTGCATATTTCACTGCTCAGCAACGCACTACTTCATTTTTTTGCTGAACAACAACAAAAACAGGTATCCCACACTCAGTGATGAGATTGCATTATCTCAAACCCCAATTGTTAGGGGATTTAAAGTAAATTAAACACGTTCTATGGGTCCAGGGGAGATACATTGCAGGGTGGTCCCGAGGTTTTGCCTTTGGGGAATGTTTTTACCAAACCAGAGTTCAAAACCAACCTACATAAAGTTAATAGCTGCCCAAAGCATCACTTACTGTCACTGTAAACCCTTGAATATGAATATCAGTTGGAAAAGAGGCATTTCTAATAATGTGACTTTAACTGCTTTTCTTAATAGGTCATACTGCACTCGCACTTACACCCAGTGACATCACTATTTTGCACACATTGCTCAGGACACTGTTTTTTGTGCACATATCACTCATGACACACTATTTTGTTTACATATCACTCACAACACTGTTATTTTACACACATGTCACTCTCTACACCATTATTCTTCACACATATCATTCACAACACCATTATTTATCACACACTTTACTCACAACACCACTTTATAGTATTATGTGCATATTTTGAATATATCACTTACAACACATATTTTACACACATATACCAGTAACTCACGACACCACTATTTTATGCACATATCACTCATGACACCACTATTGTATTTTGTGCTTATATCATTCACAACACCACTGTTGTGCACATACCAGTCATGACACCACCATTTTGTGCACATATCATGCATGACACCACTTTTATGCACATATTACTCACGACACCGCTATTTTGCACACACATCCCTCATGACAACACTCTTTTATGCATAGATCACTCACAACACTTCTGGTTTGTGCATATATCACTTACAACACCACTACAGAATTTTATGCACATGTTACTAACAACACCTATATTTTGTGCACATATCACTTCCAACACCACTACTTTACACACGTCACTCACGACACCACTATTTTACGTACGTCACTCATGACACCACTATTTTACTTGCATGTCACCCACGACCACTGTTTTACATGCATATCACTTACTTATTTTCACATTGTAGTTTTTAAATGTTATCTTACTTTTACTTTCTGAGCCATCACAAAAATGAAATGGGTTTTGTTAACTAAGATTGTTGTAAACAAATTGGAAACATTAATCTGAAATAATGATAATCGGAAAATCATTGAGCAAGGGGAAACCTGTGTAGATATGTACTGTATTGTTTTTTCTTTTATTTATTGTATATTTGCATCCATTATGGTACCATGTTTGATTTGTAATTCCTCATGGTGTTTGTTATTGTAGCTGACATGTATGTTTATTATTTGTACATTACCTGCAGACATTACCATGCAGAAGGCTGTGTAAATATCATATGACCTTATCCTGTACTTGTTATATATGATTCATGTATCCAAATCAATGTGTATGAATGGATTGTGTAATTTTTTCATCAACCTGAGTAAGACATCTGTCTTATGGTATCTGGTTGCCCATTCATTCCACAGGCTATGTCAGTTTTGTAGATATTTCAGGTTAAAAGAAAGTGAAGTGATTCATTCATAATGAAGTTTTAATATGAGAGAGAGACCTACTGTATTTGAGTGAGTTCTGCAGCTTCAGGACTTCTTGGTAAGGTTTCATCATTGAAAACAAACAATGATCATTAAAGTTCAGAAACTTTATATTGCAGTCAAACAACTGTGTATATAATGAATATGGTCATAAAAGTTGGAAGTTCAATAATAGTTTGAGGAATTCAGTAACTATCACATTCTGTTTGATGGATGTCTTGCTTTTAGGATTATTGTAAGTGTACCAGCATGTCAACTACTTATTGGCATTGTATATCATTCATTTCACCTCAGCAGGTTGTGAAGATTCATCCCCTCTTGTTGCTGGCTGCACCACCACAGATTACGGGTATCATTTGAAGGAAAATAGTGCCATGTACTAATAACCATGCACAGAGTATTGCTTTAAGCTTTACTGACACTGCAGTTTAGTAAAGACTGGGCTTGGTTTCTGGGTAAACTGCATCACCTGACATTTTGAAAGGACATTGAGCTCAGATGTGAAAGAGCATGAGAATTTCAGATTTCACACCATCTTCATGTGCATATGTGTAATATCAGGTCTGTAGTACCTGTTTTGTACTACAATGTACAATATTGCACAAGTTGCAAGGCACAATGAATTTTTCTAAAGAAATCTTTACCTTTAAAGTGCAGCGTTAGTTTCTCCAACTTCCCTCATGGTGTGCAAAATACACACACTGTCTTTCAGAGATTGTTGAAAATTATTATTGTGTTCATGAAGTAAAAGATGGCATTTTAATGCACGTGTATGTCATATTGTAGGAATTTTATGTATAGTTTAGTCAGTACAGGCAGTAAATTTTATATGCTGCTGCATTGGGTGACAGTCATCAAAAATGTCATTTAGCTGTTCATTTTCTGTCGTGCCACTAAAGGTTTTTTTCAGTTTTCTGCTCATCATGCATCATACAAAAGCTTAAGTGAATGGAAGAAATTTCAGATTTTAGGCATACAAGTTGGAAACATTTGTTCACTGTCATCACCCATGCCTTCTCATGAGTGAAGGTTGGATGTATAGTGCAATGATTTGCTGGGCATGATAAATTGTCAGGTGAATTTTCAGGTGTGGGTGTGAAGTGTCGCCCCCCCAGCACAGGACACATCATTGAGGGACTCGCTACTCTGGGCTATAGTATATTAGCAGATGAACTCAAAGAACTATGTGAATTACAGCAAATGAGTCTAGGCATGACTGATTTCTTATAAGAAATTTATTTAATGTAGGAGTTTCATTAATATGTATTACAATGTTCCAAAACTTTCCAGCATGATTTTATTTAACATTGTGTGCACTAATAATAAGCAAGTTCCCCAAAGTTTTGTAATCAGTATTCTGTGCTTTTCATGGTGTGATTAGCTTTCTGCATTTCTGAAGTTAATGGTATGGTTGTGATATTTGCAAGATTAATTTTTGATAAGAGGATTGAAAATCCTCTTTGATTGCCATCTACTGCACTTTTGGTAATGTATTTTCCAGTTTCATATCCAATGAAGGTTGATCTGTTTATGCTTGTACTGTATTACATGAGTATAAATGAGTTGCATACACACATAAAATTTTGTAAAACTGAGTTGGAGGATGGTGACCTGAGTGATGAATAAATAATGAATGTTGATGTGCACTGTGAATGTGTTCTGAGCCCTGTCCTGTTTATTATGGTGCTGAGATGCTGTTACATGACTTCTTTTGGGAGTTGTTGTGTGTCAATGGCATAGCATTGACTGTTGAGCATGCAAGAGGGGCCATATAAAGATTTATGAGGTTGAGAGATGAATTGAAGGCAAAGGGACTGAAGGTGATTGGAGGTAAATGAAAATAATTATCACTGAAGTTGATGGTGGCACTGTGATGGCAGAAGGTGTATGACAAAGCACTGTGTGTTGGAAGGGTATTGGGAATAGTTCAGGTTTATGTAATGTTTGCAGCAATTTGGTTGTTGTTGTCATGGCCTCAGACTTAATGTAAAACCAGAGGACTGCAGACTGAAGTTGCCCTTTAGCTGTCTCTCAATCCTTTTACAGGATAGGGATGAGTTGATAGAGATTTATACAGTATAACCAGACAGCAGAGCAGTGTGGTTATGTTGGTGCCACTGCATGACAGCATCCCCCTTCGGTACTAACACAGATTGGTGTTAGAGGTAGAGCTGCAGGATGTAGGCTTTGAGTTTAGTGTGTTTGGGGGGTGGTGGTGGTAGGTGGGGGTACTCACCATCCACTCACTTGATGTAGTGCTGCTCTCTGGTGGCTGGCCTTTCCTCTCTTCCTTCCTTCTTTCCTTCCTTCCTCCTATGTATTTCTTTCATTCTTTCTGTCCTCTTCCTTCTGTCTACAGATGACTGTACACTGAGTGAAAAGCCAAATTGTTTCCTGTACACCAGGAATCCATTTACCCTGCTGGGTGGTAACCATATAACCAAACTGTGGCACCTTGTGGTTTAGTAGATAATTATGGTGCTCCTACCAGATTGAGCCTGTGCAGATTTATATCCAGGGGGTGGATGGGGTTTATTGCTCACATAATGCCATTCAGGGATGAGCTTGTCTGGCCCTGGGTGTAGGGGCAACATAGGATTAGATGATGTATGTATGTGTTTGGGGGGTGGAGAGAGAAAGAGACAGGTAGACATATCAGGGTAGGCTTTGCAAATGTGTCTTTGGATTATTTTGGGGTTGCTAGGGTTAGGAATGGATGGATTAGGAGTGGATAGAAAAGTTTAAGGAACTGTTACCTGTCCTGCATTGAAGGTTCTTTCCCTTTACACTAAAGGGAAGTTGAATGCTGCATGTGTGAGAAGTGTAATGCATAGGCAGTACAGCAGTATGTCATGCATAGGTTGAAGTATACAGAGATCAAGATGGTCAGATGGATGTGTAACACTTCTCTGAATGACAGAACTGCAAATGTCAGAATTGCAAATGAGCAGCTGAGAGACTGCCTGGGATTTGAAGATATTGGTGGTTTGATATGTAAGGGGAGATTGATTTGGTTTGGACTTGCATAGAGAATGGAGCACGGATATTGAGGGAAAAGATGTTGGAGTGTGATTGTAAAGGGTGGAGTACCAAGAGATAGACCTATGAAGACTTGGGATGAGGTCCCACAAAATTACCTTAGGGTTAAAGGAGTGAGTAATGATGCTGCCAGAATGTGAGTAGCTTGAAGAGCCACCACCAGGTAAACAAGGCAGACACATGTAAGCATGTAAAGCCTTACAAATTAAAATGATGCTGATATATGCATTACCTTTGTTATACTGTAATGTAAAGAATTAGGTTGGTCAGAGTTATACATTAGAATGCGTGAGTGGGGCTTTCAACCTTGTGAATACTTAATATCATGGTAAATAGATGTTTGTATTCCAATTTATTTGTATAGATAGATACATAATTGTATGGGTATACGGGTATGTTTTAACCCCAGCGAGGGTGATTTTTTGTGAGATAGTTTACCTCCTCTGAGTCATTGTTTTATAGCCAGTGCAAATTGCACCCCGCATGAGGCTAGCAACTTGGCCCGTCCAGACCTTCATTGTGACTCATGTGAGGTTTGCAGCTTGGCAAGAGTTAAGATACAAGAGTTAAGTCTTGGTATTCAGTCAACAGAAACTACTGTTTCATTCTATGTTTTACATTCTCAGGCACAAATAAGATTTGCATTTCAGCAAGTTGAAGGAAAACAGTACAGTACCCCCTCATTTTATGATGAGGATATGCTTAAAAAATTAATTGGATAATGATTTATCATACATCGAGTTAGTTATAACATTGGCTCATTGGAGATATGTTTTTGGCCAAGGTCACCCACCCAGTGAAGTCTAAAAACAAGTTTCCAACTCACCGAAACTGGCTGTTCTTTCGCTTTATTTGCTATGTGCCACCAAAAATAAGTCTTAAAAGCAAGTTTCCAACTCAGTGAAGCTGGTAGTTATTTCACTTCACTGCACCTTGCTTGCTGCAGGAACTCAACAGGACACTTGTTCCATCATTGAAATTAACACACCTGATGGTGATAAGCGCAAATGCCATCTTGAAACAAAGAAATGAATGTAGACTTGTGTGAGGGCGATCATTTAAGTGAAAATATTGATTGTATGTCTCCCAGTGATGTTTCATACGGGATCATAATCATCATAGAAGCAAAAACTATCATATGTCGAAAATTTTTCCTTTTTTGTCATCGGATGGGTGATTCACTGCATGCAGTTTCATCATATAACGAGGGTCTGCCGTACCTGCCAGAGTATCTATACATACAACCCAAAGCAGGAGAAACATTGCTGAGATACAGTTTCAGTGAACAGTGATATATATTAATACTGTACTTCATTTGTTTAGTGTGTTTGTTGATATATGTTTCAAGTTTAGGGCATTTTTATGTGAATAATTTTTCTCACCATAACATACATGTTAGCTAAAACTGTTATATCTTTAAGATTTTATCACAGCAGTGTAACTTTTTTTTTTCCCCCTACTGTTGACTTGTATTCATTGTAATGGAGATTTCTGAAGGAGTTCATGTATTGCCAGTTCTTAAGGCTACATACCTTATGTAAAGTGCCAGGACTTAAGGCTAGCTACATAAAATGCCAGCTGTTGTCTTACTAACATGCATTGTCTCATACTAATTTACTTTCATACCAGTAGCCTACTGCACCTAGCTACCAGTTTACTGTATTTAGCCGATGCTGTGTATCTTTGCCTGTGAATGGCCTGCCCACATTTGATAGTCCTGCATGTTGGCTTTGGTTAGGTTTGGTATGAGTTGATTTTTGGTATGGGAAGGTTTCATCCATTTACTGGATAATTGCTTTAAAATTTTGTTTCGTATAAATACTGCATGCACAGTTAGTGTGAACTTTATATACTGTAGTATTGTATTCTTGTAATCTCCTTACACGTCACTAATGATAAATGCAGGACAGTATAGGAAGTCCTTGTTAAAAATCCTCTGTTTGACAATCATATTTACTATTGTCATCATTGAATTATAGAAAACTTGCCAATTAAACTTTTATTGCTACTTATATATTGTAACTGGTTTGCCAGATTTCCCCAAT
The DNA here is from genome assembly GCA_018397915.1 of Birgus latro. Lineage (NCBI taxonomy): Eukaryota > Metazoa > Arthropoda > Malacostraca > Decapoda > Coenobitidae > Birgus > Birgus latro. Next base: position 11,920 of record JAGKTI010006640.1, read on the forward strand.
ACTGAGTAATATTTTAGAACATCCCTGATTTACAATGAGGACTGCCTTTACGTTTTGAAACTATACCATAGAAACTGGTAGTGTTGACTGGTTAGCATAATTACTGGTTCTATTATTGAGCCAGCCTTGTTGCAGAGTAATTTAGATCAGCATGGAGAGATTAATTATTATTGTCCATCATCAGTCTGATGATGTATTCCACTCCTTTGTTAGTAGCAGTGTATTCATATTCTGTATTTAACAGAAACTAGTAAAATTTATGGTACTCATGGTATACCAGGTGGCCCAGGATTTGATATACTGAAATCAGATGATTCCTGAGGTCATACTATGACATAAATGTTATTTGAACTTATGTCAGAGTTGTAATGGTTATGGAGTATGAATGTATGTATTGTAGCAGCTAGCTATGGAGTAAATTGTACTGTATTTTGTATTATCCTGTAGAGGTGATGGTAAAAACCACCCATTTCAAACCCATGCTGCCAGCCTCTTACTCTTCATCCTATTTTTTTTCTTCAGAGAATAATCTGCAAAAAAAATCTCCAATTACAGCACCTGTACATTGTAAACTGTTAAACCGTAGAAAGTAGCCATGGAAGTTGGCAGCAACAGGTGGAAAGTGATTTGTCCCATCACCATCTTTTAGATTTAAATGCTATGTCATGTCGATCATAACCATTGTAAACCTGGCATATGTTTATAGTGCATTGCTGTTTTAGAGTAACCTCACAAATCATACTTCTAAAGTTAGTGCAGCAAGTCTTGAGACAGCCTAGGAATATACCATAGTACTGGTATATATTTCAGGTCGTATTATAACAAGTGTTTTTCAAGACCAGATAGTTCTCAGAATAAAGTATCAGTATAAGTAACTTAAGTCATTTTAGATACAGTAGTCATTAACCATTTTCTAGATTTTCTCTTCAGTGTCTTTGCATTAATATGGGGTTGTAATGCTGCCAGATTTCTATGCGCCTTATTCCCTCGACGGCCAACGCCATGGGACTGTACACACTACGCCAACTCCACCTCAGCCGGGCCAAGCTCAAGGCCTCCAGTCGCACCTCTGCTCTCCTATCTGGCTTTGCAATGGTGAGAGGCTCTGTTATGCCACTGATATTTCTTGATTCATGGTACTTCGTTATTAACTCCTTCAGCTTTAGGATGTCTCTTTAAATTTTCCTTGATACCTACAGACTGTTTCATTCAGTTCAAATAAGTTGGGAAGGATTTTTTTCATTGAAAAAATTGAAACATGACAGGAAATGTAACACTCGCAGAGATGAAGATTGCTGTGAAGTAGCTGAAAAATGGGAAAGCAGCTGGGGTAGATGAAGTGTATGCAGAGATGTGTAGTGGGGAGAGTGGAATTAAGTGCTTGTTGGAGGTATGTAAGAAGGCATGGATGAGTGAAACGGTGCCAGCAGAATGGAAGGAAACAGTACAGTAATTGTACCCCTGTACGAAAATAGAGGTGAGCGAAGTGAGTGAAGAAGCATTGTGGCATAAATTTATTGAGTGTTCTAGGGAAGGTATATGGAAGAATTATTATAGAGAATGTAAGAAAGATACCAGGAGTCCTAGTGAGTGATGAACAGAGTGGCTTTAGGAGTGGCAGAGGATGTGTGGATTAGATATTTGCAGTGAGACAGATAGTGGAGAAGGCTTGTGAGGACAATAAGGTGTTCATGGCATTTATGGATCTGGAAAAAGCATACGACTAAGTGGACATAGAAGGATTGTGGAAGGTTTTGCACATGTACATTGTAGATGGTAAGTTGCTAGGCACCATCAAGAGTTTTTATGATGGTAGTGAGGCATGTTCTTACCTAATTGTATCTTTACAGGAATGAGTCAGGCTCGTACTGTCCCGTGTCTTAAACCATTTTTATCATACATATCCTTAAATTTATGAATTGTTTTAGCAAACACTATTTCATTCGGTAGTGCATTCCACTGACCAGTTGCCCAATTTCAATTCGTTTGTTTCATTTTTGAAGGCTCCAACATGCTTGCATGCATCGGCCTTGGTCACCTAATGGCAGCTCTCCATGCCACTTGATCTTTGGCAGCCTTCCTGTTCAGTCCCCCAACCCTGAGGTCACACTTAATGACCTCATCCCATGTCTTTCTCGGTCTGCCCCTCCCAACCCCTCCCCCAATATTAACACTTCTCACCCTCTCCACCCACTTATCATCTCCCATCCTCTCCACATGTCCAAACCACCTCAGCCTACCTCTCCTCATCACAACACCAATACACTCCAGTCCCATCCTGCCTCTCAACTCTTCCATCGTAAACCCAGCCCCCCCCAGACCTTGCTTGCAGTGATGCATTGCACATCCACCTAATCATTGTCATTTCTGTACGTTTAAGCCTGCAAATATCCTCATCCTTTACTGACCAGGTCTCACTACCATACAGCATCACACTCCTAACAAATGCTGCATACAAAGACCCCTTAGCACATATGGTGAGTCCTCTCAATGTCAGGAGAGGCAAGAGCTCCCTGAACTTCTTCCAACCACTTCTCACCCTAGCAACCGAGCTAGCTCCAGCCCCACCTCCGGCACATAACATGTTTCCCAAATAACAAAACTCCTCCACACACTCGAGAGACTCACAAGCAAGTTCAATCCTTTCACACCTAACAATCTCCACCTGCTCTCCCCGACATGCTGCACACATGAAATCAGCATTATTTCACAGTCTACCTCTAATACCAGTACATCTCTTGTGCACTCATTTATCACAAACACTGCACAAGATGGAATTACTTCCCACACCTTTGTGGCAAACTGCACATGGCCACTCTCCCTCTCCTCTGATTGTACTGCCACCAACCCTAGATATCATCACTTTTGTTTTATCTGCATTTACCCTTAAGCCCTTGTGCCCCATACCATCTCTCCACTTCTTAAATATCTCCTCTGCCTCCTTTTCATTCTTCAATCATCAGCATACAGCATCTCCCACGGGAGTCCATCCCTGAAGTCACATGAGAGGGCTTCAAGTACCATGATAAACAACAAGGGACTCAAAACTAACCCCTGATGCACACCAACATTCACGGAAAACTCATCACTCAAAACTCCATTCACTCTTACCTGGGTGCGAGCACCCACGTACATGGCTATAACCACCCTAACCAGCCACTCTTCCAACCCTAGCTTTCTCATTGCCCACCTCACCACCTCTCTAGGGACTCTGTCAAAGCCCTTTTCCAAATCAACAAAAACAAAATACAGTTCCTTTTTTTTCCAATTTATTTTTCCTGAAGCTGTTGAACAATGAATATGGCATCAGTGGTCCCCCTGCTTGGCATAAACCCAAACTGCATCTCATTGATATTCACTCTTTCTCTAATCATACCTTCTGGAACTCTCTCCATTACTTTCATTATCTGATCTAAGAGCTTTATACCTCTGTAATTTCCCCTTTCCAGGGCATCACCCTTCGCTTTGTACACATTTACAATTACACTCTTCAGCCAATCATCTGGGACAACACTCTCATATAGAATCATATTTATCAGGTCAGTGACTAACCTCACCCCAGTATCTCCTGAGGCCTTCAACATTTCGGCAGTCAACCCAGACACACCTGCTGCCTTCCCCACCCACATCCTGCCTGTTGCCTCACTCACATAGTAGCAGTGCCAATCAAAGGCCAAGGGCCAAGCACTGGATCTGCTGGCTCCAAACCTTCCCTATCCCAGTCAAACTCCTCATTCAACAACCGGCTATAATTCTCTCTCCATGCATCTTTAATATCCCCACTGTGGCTCAGTGGGTTAGAGCGCTCCGCTCTGGCCGTAGGGTCGGAGGATCGAATCCACCCAAGGGTCATTGGTAGACATCAGGAAGGGCATCCGGTCATAAAATGCTACACGCTCCAATCCAAAAAGGCCGACGCATGCAAGCATGTTGCAGCCTTCAAAAAACGAAACGACTGTTCACCACTATCCTTCCTTCATCATTCTTCACACACTGCTCACCTACAATGTCCCAATTATCCCTCCTCACCTGATTTGCCACCCTAAAAATCGCATTTTTCCTTTCTCCATTACTTAGATTATCAAGTAAAAGTCTCTGTGACTCAGACTTCGCCCTGTATACCTCTCTTCTAGCCCTGCGCTTGGCAGCCAAGTACTCCTCCCTGTTACCACCCTTCTTCCATTCCCGGAAAAGCCTTCTTTTCTCCTTAACTGCGGCTTCTGCACCTTCATCCTACCACCAAGTTACTTTATGTCTTGGTGGGCCTGTTATCCAACTGCATATTGCATTGGTAACTCTCAAGAGGTTTTTCTTAAGGGCTCTATACTGTTCATTAACGCCTCAATCTCCGGCTTCCTGTTCAGCCACCACTCTCCTCATCTCACTATAAAAGGCATCCCTTACTGATTGGTTTCCCAGCTTCCATATTTTCCTCCTAGGTACACATCCTCCCTCTCATCACTCATTCTTTAAGCATCATGTCACAAATCAACAGTTTGTGCTGCTGCACACACTCCTTGCTTCCTGTAACTTTAACATCCCTCACTATCCTCCTGTCAACCTCCTGATCAGAAAATAATCTATCTGACTGCTATTTCCCCCGGAGTCGTACGTAATCAAACGACTCATTCTTTTTCTAAAATGTGTGTTGCACGCAATCATGTCCATAGCCTCCCCAAACTCTAGTATTCCTTCCCCTTCCACATTCCTGACACCACATGCTCATCCCCCATGGACTCCTCCATAACCTTGAGCTGCTTCACCCACATGACCATTTAAATCCCCTCTCAGAACCACTACCTCATCATCGCTAATACCACCTACTACACGTATTAAATCATCCCAACATCTATCTTTCTCTGCGTCATCCAATGCTGCCTGTGGAGCATATGCCGATATAATTGCAATCATTCTCCTTCCGATCAAAATTTTCTCTACTAATATCCTATCACTTACTCTCATAACATTCATAACATATTCCACCCATTTCTCCACAACCAACACACCCACACCCCCATATCCATCAGTTCCCCCCTGCCAAAACAATTTATAGTAGCAATCCTTCCCAACAATCTTTCTGGTTGATCCACCCCTGTACCAGACTTCCTGCAAACATGCCACATCCACCCACCTCCTACTGAGTGCCTCAACGACTTCCCCCGCTCTTCCCCTCAAACTTCCCACATTCCACGAACCCCCTCTAAACCCCCTGGGTGATTTACTGTCCTCAGGCTTGCTTTGATTCTTATCTTTGAAAGTCATAGTAGGTAAGATAAAGGGGGGTAAACATTCCACAGGCCCCACCCATTGCACAGTCCTAGGTCCAGGCAATGGATCTGGGACCCCTAGCCCACCAGCTCACCAGTGGCTGTGGTAGTGGCCTCGGGGCACCCCGCCAGGACAGCTGCAGGGACACCCTCCAAGCACGCCTTGGCACTGAAACTGCCCCACCATTATACACCCACTGATAGGGCAGCCTCCTGAGGCGCTACTCCCCAGTTTGGGCCCCTCTCTATTGGGCAGAAGCGGCAGCCTGGGAACCGCAATGCCCTGTACCCTCTAGCACAGGTTCAAACCCTACCTCGCCCTTGACCCATGATCTATGCTGGTGGAACCCCCGTCACACCTTCCCCAAAAGTCCGCCACTAGGTAGCGGGGGCAAAGTTTTCTGGCCACATGCCCTTGCTGGCGTCAACCCCTATAACATAGTGGGATACGTTGTGTGATATGTAAAGCACATGTGGTGCATTGCATAAGATAGTTAGAGGAAATGTTTGGGAAACTAAATTTCCTTACATCTTTATCGCCTCACTTTTTATGCAATTTTTTAGTGTCCTCTCGCTGATGCATCCCCATAGGCTATGTAATCATTTATGTCTATTTTCTCCTTCCCTGATGTGCATTTACATAACATAATCATGTCTCCTTTTTTCCTTCTCTCCTGTAGTGTAGGTAGATTCACTTTTTCTAGTTGTTCTTGATAGCTTAGATCCCTTAAGCTTGGTACCCATCTTATAGCGGCCCTTTGAACTTTTTCAGTCTTATCTATGTTTTTTTTTAGATGAGGATGCCAGACCACTGACACATACTCTAGGGTTGGTCTGATGAATGATGTTATTATCTTTCTTAGCATGTCTTCATCTATGTATGTGAATGCTATCCTCATATTTGCAAGCAGTGTATACATGTTCCGTACCTTCTCACTGATGTCATTAGCTGGAGATAATTTGTTATTGATAATCACACCTAGGTCCTTCTCTCTTTCTGATGTGTGTAGGGTTTTACTTCCTAACTTATAACCCCAATCAGGTCTTTTTGCAGTTTTTCCAAACTTGATTACATGACACTTGTCCACATTGAATTCCATTTGCCATGTATTGCTCCATTCATGAAGTTTATTTAATTCTTCTTGTAGGTCTCTACAAGAGTCTGCATTAGTAATTCTCCTTTGTATTTTTGGATCATCAGCAAACATATTTAAATAGCTTTCATTTCCAGTATTACTAGCTATGTCATTTATATACACTAGAAACATAATTGGTGCCAGTACTGAGCCCTGTGGAACTCTGCTAGTCACTTCCCTCCATGATGAATAATTTCCCCTTAGTACTGTTCTCATTTCCCTTTTTTAAAGAAAATCTTGCATCTAACTATACAGTTTGCCTCGGATTCCTCCTTGGTGGTACAGTTTCCATAAAAGTATTTGGTGTGGTACTCTGTCAAATGTTTTCTTGAAATCTAAATAGATACTGTCCACCCACCCATTTTTTTTCTGTAGTGTTTCTGTTACTCTGTCATAGTAGCTCAACAGATTAGTAACACATGATTTTCCCTTTCTGAAACCAAACAGTCTTTCTGTTATCCTGTTGTGTTCTTCTAGATGATGTACCCAAACTTTTCTTATCAGCTTTTCTAGTACCTTGCCTACAACACTGATTATTGATACTGGTCGGTTGTTGAGTGGATTTTGTCTATTCCCTTTCTTGGATATGGGAACAGTGTTTGCTTTCTTCCAAATATCAGGTAGTTTACCTTGTCCCAAGGATTCCTTGAATATTAAAGATAATGGTTTACTTAACTCCTTTGCACATTCATGTAGCACCCAGCATGAAATTTCATCAGGACCATTTGCTTTTCTTTTGTCTAATTTATTTAACTCCTCCTGTATTTCTTTTTCTGATATTTGTATATCTGGTAATATGTGTGGACATGCATGTTCCATATCATTCCTCTCAAAATTATTTTCTTCTGTAAAAACTGATTGGAAATTCTTATTTAGTGCTTCACAAATATCTTTCTCTTGTGTACAGTATAGATGATCCCCTCATCCATAATGGATTGTACTGTATTTTATTTTTTACTTTGGTTTTGCTTCGGATGTAGCTGTAGAATAGCTTCGGTTTATCTATCTATCTATTGCCAGACGCCTCAATCCTGAACGGGGTGGCCACAAACAAATCGCCTCCATGTCACTCTGTCCCCTGCCATTTCACTACCACGCTCCCAACTCACACCCCCCTCTCTCATATACCTCTCCACTCCATCCCTCCATCTCATCCTCGGCCTCCCCCTCCCTCTCGCCCCCTCACTCACATACACTCTCCTCGTCAATCTTTCACTCTCCATCCTCTCCACATGCCCAAACCACCTTAACGTGTTTCTCCTAACGCTTCCCATCACGTCCTCAACCACACCACAACGCTCCTTCACTTCCTCATTTGTTAGTCTGTCTCTCCATGTGACTCCACATGCTCCTCTCAGATAACTCATTTCCACTGCTCTCACTCTTGACTTCTGTCCTTCAACAGGGTCCAAGCTTCACTTCCATATGTCAGAGTTGGTATCACAATACTGTCATGTAACAACTTTTTCACTTCCATGCTCACCTCCCTGTTTCTTATCACTGCTTTCAACGAACCAGCAACCTTCCTTCCCTGCTGTAACCTTTCGAGCATTTCACCCTCCAGACTACCATCCTTACTCATCACACTGCCCAAGTACTTAAATTCAGTCACATTCTCCATATCCTTCCCATCCAATCTCACTGTACACTCACTGGCTTCACTTCTCTCGAAGACCATCACTTTACTCTTCCCTACATTCACCTTTAGATTCTGTTTCTTACACACTCTCCCAAACTCATCTACCAAGCCTTGCAGCTCCCCTTCGTCTTCACTCAACAACACAGTATCATCTGCAAACAACAGTACAGGGAGTTTCCACACACTGCCCTCTCTCACTAGGGCCACTCCAACATCCACTGCCCGACCTTGTATCTCCCCATCCATATTCAGATTGAACAACCATGGAGACATGACACATCCTTGTTTCAATCCAACCTTCAAATGGAAAGATTTACTCAGTTTGCCATCCACATGCACTGCAGCCTTAGCACCCTCATACATACTCTTCACTGCCTTCAACAACTTCCCATCCACTCCATATATTCTTAATAACTTCCACAAACCTTGTCTATCCACCCTATCATATGCTTTCTCCAGATCCATGAAGGCTGCATACAACTTCTTGCCCTTCTCTAGAAACTTTTCCACTAACGATCTAAGAATATGAATATCTGGTCTACACAACCTCTTCCCTTCCTAAAACCTCCTTGTTCTTCTCCAACTAATTCCTCAGTAATTTCCCTAACTCTGTCAATAAGTATCCTACTATATATTTTTCCTATTACACTGAGAAGGCAAATGCCCCTATGATTACCACACACTGCTTTTTCCCCTTTTCCTTTGTACAGAGGAATAATTATACCTGACTTCGAATCCTCCGGGACTCTACCCTGCTCCCAAGCCAATCTGCACACATTCCACATCCATTCTATTACTATCTCTCCCCCATGCTTCAGCATTTCACCACACACTCCATCAATTCCTGGGGCTTTCCCCATTTTAACTTTCTTCATTGCTTCCACCATTTCCATCCTGGTGATTTCTTCCTCTCTTCTAACAACCCTCCTTCTCCCTGCCATTCCCCAGCCACTTATACTTGCATTACTTTCATTCTCTATGTTCAGCAGTTCATTAAAGTGTTCTCTCCATCTGTTTACTTTTCTCCCTTCGGTATATCACTACTTTTATTTGTGGTGTCTTCCTCAAACTGTCTTTGGGCTTCTCTCCTTGTTCTTGTATAATCATTTCTTACCTGTTTATAGTTGTTATATGCCCTCTCACTATTGTGTCTTCTGCATCTATTGCACAACAAGTCCCTTTTTTCTTTTGATTTTTTACATTCTGTATTAAATCATTTCTTTATTTTCTTTTCTTCTTCTTTGTGCTGTGGGATATGCTTTTGGACTCCTATTTCATAAAGTACTCAAAATTTTTTATATATAACATTTAAATCTTGTCCACTAAGCTCCTTTTCCCAGTCTGTTTCTAAGAAATACAGTAATCTCATTATTCGGACGCCCAATACTCGGACCCCCCCACTACTCGGATTTCGTGGGCTGCCCACCTCCCAAAATGCCCCCAAATTTGAAAAAATTTGGGGGAAAATCTATTTTTTTGGACCGCGTCAGGTTGAATTTCCCGCGCGCGCCAATCGGCTGTGTTTACGCGTGTGGCACCTGTCTGTCGGTCCCATTTCCCACTCTGTTGCTGCCTCGTGAACAGCTCCGACAATGGCGGCCGAAGTGATTGCATTTGTGGTGATACGCTACCTCCTGCAGGGCTTGATGCTGCTCTTCACCTTCTTCATCATGTGTGTGATGATGGCCCTGCCACCTGAGAAGAGGAAGAAAGTGGTTCTGACTCTGGAGAAGAAGAGGGAAGGGTATTGGAAAAGATGGTCGCCAGGTGGCCGACATCACGGATTCGTTGTGAATTCAATCTCCCTCACTCCACCTTGTTTGATATCAAGAAGTCCCGAGACAAACTACAGCAGTACACGGCTGATTTCGCTTTGAAGACCAAACGAAACGTGAAGAGGAAGGTGATGTTTAGTCCTAAGTATGCAGACATCGACCGATCCACGCTGATTTGGTATCGACAACAACGTGCTGCTGGTGTGTTGGTACGTGGAATGGAGCTGAAAGCTGCTGCTGCTAAGTTCGCAAGGCTCCAGGACTCGTCACTAGACCACACGGGAATTTACTGTTATGTACAGTGCAGTGAAGTGATGTGATCCCAGTTATGGAAAAAAAACGTTGTGGAAAGTGTTGGTGAGAAGTGCTGGTGATTGTAAATTGCGAAGGTGTGTGTGGTGCAATTTCTTCGTGTCAAAGTCTGAGATGATAGAGCGAGTTATACATCAGGACAGCGGCTTCTTTTACGTAAGTACCCTAACTTCATCAAAATTCCTTGTTTTGTTCTTTCCATATCATTAATTTCATGCATAAACTGTGTGCAAGATGATTTCCATAATGATTTTCATGTCTAACCTGTTTTCATCATGCTGTACATGTGTTAAAAAATTACCCTAAATGTTAATCATAATTTCCTGCTTTCAATTTAATTTTTTCATGCATGGTTTTAAGTGCACCAGCTATGAAAAAGGTGAATGCCAGTGAATTTCATGTCCGGTCATAACCTAACCTAACCTAACCTATGATTACCATAAAGATTTTCATGTCTAACCTGTTTTCATCATGCTGTAAATGTGTTTAAAAATTACCCTAAATGTTAATCATAATTTCCTGCTTTCAATTTAATTTTTTCATGCATGGTTTTTAAGTGCACCATCTATGAAAATGGTGAAAGGCAGTGAATTTCATGTCCGGTCCTAACCTAACCTAACCTAACCTACCCTAACCTAACCTAACCTAACCTAACCTAACCTAACCTAACCTAACCTAACCTAACCTAACCTATCCTAACCTAACCTATGATTACCATAAAGATTTTCATGTCTAACCTGTTTTCATCATGCTGTAAATGTGTTAAAAAATTACCCTAAATGTTTATCATAATTTCCTGCTTTCAATTTAATTTTTTCATGCATGGTTTTTGAGTGCACCTGCTATGAAAATGGTGAAAGGCAGTGAATTTCATGTCCTGTCATAACCTAACCTAACCTAACCAAACCTAACCATTTTTCTGGTAGCAGTTTACATCATTTACTGTATTTGATGCTTTGTATCCAATAATTTAGTGCATAAAATGTGAGAAAAGATGATTTCCATGTCAGATACTTACTTATACTATGCTGGCAAGTTCTGACCACCTATGCCTCACTCACCTCTAAATCATCATTTTTTGGTTAAAATTCAATTAATTCATGCTGTGTGTGCATTATTTATGTGAAAAGGGACCTAAATAAGTGCTATACATGTCCAGTAGGGAGGTAGGAAGGTAGTTTTCTGATTTAGGTTAGGTTAGGTTAGGGTCATGAATGACTCGTGCTGGAGCTTCAGGGTCCAATATTCGGACAAGACCAATATTCGAACATGCCTTTGGCTCTATTGTGTCGAATAATGGAGGGATTACTTCTTTAGGTAGTGGTAATTTCTCTTTTTATAGTTTAGATTCTTTTTGTAACTTTCATTGTTGTAAACTATGTCATATTCAATCCTGAAGTTGCAGTTTAGTAGTGCATGGTCACTTTTGCCAAATGGAGGGTGAGACATTATATTCGTTTCGTTTCGTTTTTGTAGGCTCCAACATGCTTGCATGCGTCGGCCTTGGTCACCTAATGGCGGCTCTCCATGCTGCTCGATCCCTGGCAGCCTCCCTGTTTTAAGTCACACTTAATGACCTCGTCCCATGTCTTTCTCGGTCTACCCCTCCCCCAATATTAACACCTCTCACCCTCTGTACCCAATTATCATCCCCCATCCTCTCCACATGTCCAAACCACCTCAGCCTATAGTGTCAGTATAATTTTCTTGCCTTGTATATATAAGATCTAGTATTGATGGTACATCAAGTCCTCTTTTTCTGGTGCTTTCCTTTACATGTTGCGTTAGGAAAAACTCCTGCACTAGATCCAGGAACTTTTGGTCCCAATAGCTTTCCTGGCTTATTATACCTAGAGTACAATATTCCAATTTATATTTGTATTAAAATTTCCAGGTAGTATAATTCTTTCCGATTTCTCCTCCTTTCTATGCAGTATTGCTCTTAAACTCTGAATTGTATTCTCTGCCAGATCCTCATATCCACTTCTTTCCCATGTGTTTGATCTGGGTGGCATGTAAAAATTTGCCTCAGTTACTTTCTCTTCACATATACTGTATTAATTTCTACTGCAAGCACTGCTACTTGCAAGGGTGTATCTAGTTCTATTTCTTCGACTTTTAGATTTTTCTTTGTTAAGAGTAAATGTGCATGTAAGTGAATGGTTCATGATCAACATGGGTGTGCGACAGTTTTGCGTAATGTTCTCATGGTTGTTCAATATATATATACACTATATGGATGGGTTGATGAGAGAAGTAAAAACATGAGTAATGGAGGGAGGGATGGCATTGATAATGATTGGCAATGGATGGAATTTCTCAAATTTGTTGTATGCTGATGATGCAGTGCTACTTGCACCTGACAAGAGCTTGATAGACTAGTGCAGGGTTTTGTAGATATCTGTGAGTGTCGTGTCTTGAGAGTAAATGTAGAAAAGAGTAAAATGATGGTTATTGAGAGAGAAGGTGAGTCCCAGTGTGATGTTACCATGAATGAATAGTGACTAGAATTGGTGAGAGAGTTCAAATACCTGGGTACAATGATAGAAAAGAGAGGAAAATGTGCAAAAGATGTGGAAAGTAGAGTGACACAAGGAAGGAAAGTAGTTGGTGCTATGAAGGCCATGATAGGAAACAGAGGCTTGAGTGTTGCAGCTGCTCGAGGCTTCCATGAAGGGATGTTAGTGCCAGAATTTGCGTCTGGTTGTGAGACCGTGGTGTGGCATGAAAATGAAAAGTCAGGAGTAAGAGCAGTGGAGATGGGACTGCTGAGTAATGTATGTAGAGTACAGAGTGGATAGGGTACGGAATATGTGATACGTGAAAGATGTGGAGTGAGGAAGTCTGTGGACACCAGAATCAAAGAGAGTGTACTGAAGTGGTTTGGTCATGTGGAGAGAATGGATGACTATGTAGTGGTGAATGAGGTATATCTGAGTGAATTTGAAGGAGGGAGGAGGCGAGGTAGGCCAAGAAGAAGGTGGAGGGATATGGTGGATGAGTGTGTGAGGAAGAGAAATACAGAAGTTGGTGAGGGTAAGGGACTGAAAAGAAACTGAATTGGATGAATGAATTGTGTGCGGAGAAGTGCATAACCAGGGATTTGGAACCCTTTTTAATGTGATAGCATTCAGATTGGCCCTGACAGATGGGTATATGTGAAGCTACAGAATGTGGTAAAAATTTTTGGGCGTATCAGATAGAGCCAGGATTTCGAGGGCTTGAATGATGAGTGAATGAAAGCGTGGCCCTTTGAATTGGCCAAACTTTGGCTGTCTGGATGTTGCTACTCCTCACCCTACCCTAGGGTGGGAAAGGAGGTCGAGATGATGATGATGGTGATGAAAAAATTGAATGGTGGGAGTTTCTAATCCTTTCATAATGAAACATCATAAGAGTTGTGGACATGCTTGCAGAGAATATGTGATTGACAAGAGAAAAAGCACAGGGTTAATGCTCCTACACAAATCAAAATCTTGTACTGAATCTTGTGACTTTTTCTATTTTGTCTATTTTGTCATTTACTTTTATTATTATTGTGTTGTAGGCGGGGAAGCTCACCATCCACTCACTCGATGTAGTGCTGCTTTGGGTGTCTGCCCTTTCCTCTTTTCCTTCCTTCCTTTTCTGTCTTCCATTCTTTCATTCATTCCTCCTCCTTCTGCCTACGGGTGATTTTACACTCCCTTGTCTGTCTTTCTTTCCTTCATTCTTTCCTCTTCCTTCTGCCTGTGGGTGACTCTACACTGAGTGACAAGCCAGATGGTTCCCTGTACGCCAGGAAACCATTACTACCCTGGGTGGTAACCATATAACCAAATTATGGCACCTGGTGGTTTAGTGGGTAATAAAGGTGCTCCAGTCGAATTGAGCCTGTGTTGGTTTATATCCAAGACGTGGTTGGGTTTATTGCTCATGTAATGCCACTCAGGGATAAGTGAGGCTGGCCACTCTCATCTTAAATGTCAGGACCAACTTGCCTGGCCCCAGGCTTCTACACTCCTCATGGAGCAACATAGGATTGGATGATGGATGGATGGATGAACAGCTGGTTATGCAGAAATCACAATTGCATCACGAGAGAATAATATATGATCTCGTAATGACTGAGTAGTGTTCACACATCCTGATTAGTTCAATACAGCCAGGGTCTACTGTATTATGCTAGTAGGGGCTTATTCAGTCCCTATACCTTGTGTTCTGGACTGCAGTAGCCTTTCCTCAGGCTCCTATTCTCTGATGGGGTAAAATGGAATTGGTAGTTACCATTTTCTTTATGCCTAGGTGGCAATGGTGGAAGTACAGCTGATGCGGCCATGCACAGAGGAGGAATTGAAAGAACCCCGAAGTCACCCTTCAGAAGAGTGCAGTTATGTTCCTGAAGGGCTCCTGATTGCCTTCAGTGTATGTACGACACTGTTGGTGGCGGTGCATCTCTTGGCCCTCATGATCTCCACTTGTGTCCTTCCACATGTGGAAGCGGTGGCCAACATGGCACATGTCGACTCCATGGCCAGTCTCCATGGTGCCTCCAACATCTCAGAGTCACCACACCTCACTATGCACAGGTTGGTATTTCTTTGGGTGCAACATTTCAGCAGGGTGCAACACCAACAACTGCAACTTTTATTAGTGCACAGAATAAGTTGTACTGTATCTATCTGACTGATCTTGGAGAGCAGTTGTGGACATCTCTGTTCACAGTTTACATGTACAAGTATAAGGGTAGTTTATCATCATGATGCATATGATTTGTCGTATCATTTTTATGCTGCTGACACTGAACTTTATGTTGAGATGAAAGATATTATTATTACCAAGAATAAACTAGAATTTCTGATGACTGATATTAAAATCTGGATGATAAAGAGGAGATTTAAGCTGAATGAGAGTAAAACTGAAATCATCATTATTTGAGGTAACAGTGGTGACACTGATACTGCCTTGACTCCGGAAACTGATGAGTCACATCATCATCCAGCTATTTTTTTCTGAAATGTGGGTGTATACTTTAAATCAAAACTATGTTTTAAAGAACATATTAATCAAGTTGTCAAAGGTTGTAATCTGCATATCAGAAACCTGTGCTTTGTGAGATACCTGCTGAATAGACATTGTCTCTTAACACAGTTCCATGCTATTGGTCTTGTGTCGATTATAGTAATTTGTTATGAATTGGCCTCCTGAATAATTTTTAAAAGAAGGTTTAGAGTGTGTTGAACAGAGCAGCAGGGGTTTTCGTTGGCCTCCTTCCAAGAACTCTGACCACCTCATTTCTAATGAAGTTTCACTGGTTGCCAGAAGAAGCTAGAATTAAATTTAAACTGTCTTATTACTTTCAAGGTTCATAAGTCAGGCAATATGAAGTATCTTGCTGAATTGTTAAAACTTCAGTTGGCACTCCCAGGTGTAATGGTAAGAAATGAAAAGGATCCTTGTCCCATGATGGGCCTGCAGCTGTTCATCAATTGTCATTCTCAGATCAGCCTTTCTCTTATACAGCCTCTACCAATTGCCATTATTCATGAAGCAAATGGCCTTTGTTGAATCTTTTAAAAGGCAGCTCAGAGCCATTCTCTTCAAGAAACTAGGATTTGGGGAGAGGTATTGTGATGGACAGAAAGTATACAGGGTTTAATTGCCATCACTTTTTTTTTTTTTTTTTAAAGTCAATTGTATATGAGTGTATGAATGATGTCACAATTCTTGTTACTGTAAAAGTGTAAATGAGTGCTGAGTGCAAGTGAATTCCTTGTGAGAAATGGAAACAATGAAGAAAGTGAAAATGGGGATAGCCCCAGGTTTTGATGGAGTGTGTGGTGAAATGATGAAGCATGGGGGAGAGACCATAGTAGAATGGATGTGGAAGATGAGCAGATTGGCCTGGGTGGAAGGTAGAGTCCCGGAGGATTGGAAGTCAGGTATAATTATTCCCCTGTACAAAGGAAAAAGGGAAAAAAAGTGTGTGTCCTAGTGTAATAGGAAAAGTATATGAAAGGATACTTTTTGACTGTGTTAGGGAAGTAACAGAGGAATTAGTTAGAGAAGAACAGGGAGGCTTTAGGAGGGGAAGAGGTTGTGTAGATCAGATATTCATCCTTAGGTCTTGAGAAGGGAAAGAAGTTGCATGCAGCCTTCATGGATTTGGAGAAAGCATATGAGAGTGGATTGACAAGAAATGAGGAAAATACAAAGAATATATGGAGTAAATGGGAAGCTGTTGAATGCTGTGAAGAGTATGTATGAGGGTGCTGAGGCTGCAGTGCATATAGATGGTGAACTGAGTGAATTTTTCTGTCTGACTGTTGGGCAAGTGCTTGTGTGGTCCCATTGTATAAAGGTAAGGGTGATAAGTATGAATGTACTAGCTTTAGAGGTATAAGTCTGTTGAGTGTGGTGGGTAAGATGTATGGTAGAGTGTTAATTAAGAGAGTTAGAGAGGGTACAGAGGGAGTGATTGGTGATAAGCAGTGTGGCTTTAGGAAAGGGAGGGGAAATGTGGATCAGGTGTTTGCTGTGAGACAGGTGTGTGAAAAGTATCTAGCGAAAGGTAAGGATGTGTTTTGGGCATTCATGGATTTAGAGAAAGCATATGATAGAATTGATAGGGAGGCTTTGTGGAATGTTTTAAGATTGAATGGGGTTGATGGCAGGGTACTAAAAGGAGTGAAAAGTTTTTATGTAAATAGTAGAGCGTGTGTGTAAGAGTGGGAAATACTGTGAGTGATTGGTTTCCCGTGAGAGTGGGGCTGCGGCAGGGATGTGTGATGTCGCCTTGGTTGTTTAATATTTATATGGATGGTGTTGTAAGGGAGGTGAATGCAAGAGTGTTAGGTGGAGGACTGAGTCTGGTGAATGATGGTAGAGAGTGGAATCTGAAGCAGCTGCTGTTTGTGGATGATACTGCACTGGTGGCTGATTCAGAGGAGAGATTGAGACAGTTGGTAGAGGAGTTTGGAAGGGTGTGTGAAAGGAGGAAACTGAAAATAAATGAGAATAAGAGTAAAGAGATGAAGTGTACGAGGTTGGTAGATGGTAGGAGGATGAATATAGTTTTGAATGGTGAGTTGCTTGAGGAGGTTGAGTGTTTTAAGTATTTAGGGTCACATGTTGCTGCGGATGGAAGAATAGATGCAGAAGTGAAGTTTAGAATGAATGAAGTTGTAAAGGTGCTGGGAGGAATGAAAAAAGTGTTTGGATGTCGTTCACTCAGAATGGATGTAAAGAGAAGGCTGTATGAGGGTGTTTTTGTACTGACTGCATTATATGGGGCTGAAACATGGAATATGGGTGCAGCAGAGAGGAAAAGTTTGAATGTAATGGAGATGAGGTGTCTGAGGGTATGTGTGGAGTGACGCGTATGGATCGAGTGAGAAATGATGAAGTGCGAAGGAGAACTGGAATTGTTCGGGAGATGGCTGATCAAGATGAACACAGGGTGTTGCGATGGTTTGGGCATATGGAGAGAATGGATAATGAGCGATTGGTGAAAAAGATAACTAGATCTGATGTGAGAGGTGTAAGGCTGAGAGGAAGACCACGAATAGGATGGATGGACAGTGTGAAGAGAGCGTTGGATGCGAGAGGGTTGTCTGTTGAGCAAGGAAGAGTGGCTGTGCGTGATAGAAATGAATGGAGAGAAATTGTGAATGAATAAATGATGACGCAGCCCTGAGGAGATATTCTCCTGCATTTTGTCTGATCAGCTGATCAGGTCAGTTGCAGGTAAGGGGCTGGATACATTATGATGTGCCAGGGGTAAACCAGCTTTACTGTCAGGCCCTGCTGCGGATGTCACTGACTGCACTGCGTAGTTGACCCTCTTGCGGTGTGGTGCGGAGAGGATCTGTCCCTTCTCCCATTTAGGGCTAAGATGCGAATGAATGTGTATGAGTGGATGAGTAAATTGGTAGTGTGTTGACCTGTCTTGGCTACCTCCCTTTTCTTGGGGGAAGCAGCCTAGGTATATAGATAGATAGATAGATAGACTGTTGGATGGAAACAAGGATGTGTCATGTCTCCTTGGTTGTTCAATCTGTATATGGATAGGGTTATAAAAGAGATACAAGGTAGGGCAGTGGATGTTGGAGTGGCCCTAATGAGAGAGGGCAGTGTTTGGAAACTTCCTGTACTGTTGTTTGCAGATGAAACTGTATTGTTACGTGAAGACGAAGGGGAACTGCAAGGCTCGGTGAATGAGTTTGGGAGTGTGTGTAACAAATGGAATCTAAAGGTGAATGTAGAAGAGAGTAAAGTTATGGTCTCCAAGAGGAATGAAGTAACTGAATGTACAGTAAGTTGGATGATGAGGAAATGGAAAATGTGAATGCATTTAAGTACTGTACTGTACTTAGGTAGTGCGATGAGTAAGGATTGAAGTTTGGAGGATGGAGTGCTTGAAAGGATACAGCAGAAAAGATAGGTTGCTGGTTATTTGAAAGCAGTGATAAGAAACAGGGAAGTGAGCATGGAAGTGAAGCTTGGACTATGTTGGAAGGACACAAGTCAAGAGTGAGAACAGCCGAAATGAGTTATTTGAGAGGAGCATTTGGAGCTTCATGGAGAGACGGACTGACAAATGAGGAAGTGAAGGAGCATTGTGGTGTGGATGTGGATGTGACATTGAGTTGGTTTGACCATGTGGAGAGGATGGAGAGTGAGAGACTAATGAGGAGAGTGTATGTTAGTGAGGTGGAGGGGGGCAAGAAGTAGGGGGAGGCTGAGGATGTGATGAAGGGATGAAGTGAAGAGATATATGAGAGGGGGGGGTTGTGTGGGCTGGGGGGGGGAGGTCAGTGAAATGGCAGGGGATAGGGGCCACTTAGAGGTGATTTATTTGTGGCCACCCCTTATGGGATTAAGGCATCAGGCAGTAGATAGATAGATAGATTATTATTCATCTATCCATCCATCATTCAATCCTATGTTGCCCCATGAGGAGTGTAGGAGTCCTGGGCTAGGCAAGTTGGTCCTGACATATAAGGTGAGAGTGACCAGCCTCACTCATCCCTGAGTGGCATTATGTGAGGCTCAATCCGATTGGAATGCTGTAATTACCCACTAAACCACCAGGTGCCAAAATTTGGTTAAATGGTTACCACCCAGCATAGCAAATGGTTTCATGGTGTACAGGAAACCATTTGGCTTGTCACTCAGTGTTGAGTCACCCACAGGCAGAAGGAAGATGAAAGAATGAAGGAAAGGAAAGAGTGAGCGTAAAGTCACCTGTAGGCAAAAGGATGAGGAAAAAATGAAGGAAAGAAAGACAGATGAGGATGAAAGGAAAGAAGGATGGAGGAGAGGAAAGGGCAGACACCTTAGAGCAGCACTACATCAAGTGAGTGGATGGTGAGTGCCCCCACTTTTCTATATGGATTATTATTGCTGTATTATTATTATTATTATTACTAGTCAGATGAGTTAATACAGCTCAGGAGAGAGACAGTTGTGAAATGTTTCCCCAAGCTGAACAGACCTGTTGGGTGGTAGCAAATACCTATATAGACAACAAAAAGATGTCACTGGATGGAAGGGGATAATGATAAAAATATTACCAGGTACATTGAAGCGGCATGGACCTTCTCAACTGTGCTTGGGATCTTGCTCTTCCTGGTAGAAATTGGACTCTTGAGTTGGGTGAAGTTCCTAGACTATTCTCGCAATGCAGCAGTGAGTTCAACAGTTCTGCTGGTGCCAATCGTCATACTCTTCACACTCTTTGCACTTCATTTCTACTGGAAACTGGTAGCACACAAAGTAGAGAGTGCAGATCAAAACCTACAGGAAATAGAGCGACAGCTACGAGACCTTCAGGAGCGTACCACAGATGCCCGACAGAATGGTGCTAACTCAGCAATACAGGTCGTCTAAGGTATTAGGAGTGGTTAAAAGTTAGTTGGAGTACAGTGATTAAAAGTCACCAGTCAGAGTTACAGCCTTGCCTTGTGTGTAGGTTTGAAACTCCCAGAGGTGAGTTTGTACTGTACTATTATGGGAATAGATCAGCCTTCAATCCCTAAACATTCTGAATGGTGGTGGCCTGACCTCATTTCCTTACACTAGGAAGGGAATTATTTGAGTTTAGCTGCTACAGTTATTCATGAGGAGTGGTTTGCAGTGTTGATATATGATGTTGTGTCCAAAGCATTGGTTGTTGGTAAAGCAGGCATTAACCCCTTGAGTTCAGTGACTTATTATTCTTGCTATCTCCAGATGGTTTTATTCAACCCAAGACTTTTCAGAACGGAAGGTTAGATATAGCGTATTTTAGTCTGTTCTACATGAGGGCCTTCCAGAGTTCAGTAAAAGTGATATTGTCATTCATTCATTCATTCATTCATTCATTCATTAGCCAATCCTGTGTCGCCCCACAGAGGAGCATAGGAGCCCGGTGCTAGGCAAGTTGGTCCTGACATTTAAGATGAGAGTGACCAGACTCACTCATCCCTGAATGGCATTACGTGAGCAATAAATCCCAATCACCCCGTGGATATAAACCTTCACTGGGTCAATCTGACTGAGAGCACCTCAATTACCCACTGAACCACAAGGTGCCATAATTTGGTTATATGGTTACCACCCAGCATAGTAAGTGGTTTCTTGGTGTACAGGAAACCATTTAGCATGTCACTCAGTGTAGAGTCACCCACAGGCCGTAGGACAAGGAAAGACTGAAGGCAAGAAAGACAGAAGAGGAAAGTGGTATTGTCAATGAAAAAAAATCACTATCAAAAGGATTAAGGTGTCAGAAAACTGTGTGCAAAAACAGAACAGATAGTAAGAGCGTAAGATAAGGTAACCACGTCTGGATTGTACGAAGCTCAAGAACCAGTATGAGAGTTTCAGTATAGTAGGAGAGAACTTATGAGGGTTTAATTGTAGTATAAGTAATTGTATGTGTGCTGGGAGTGAAAAACAGCAAGGGACTGAAAAGTATTTACCGTATATACAAGAAAGAGAGAGGAGGGGAAAGGGAGTGTCAAAATGAGAATTGTAGTACAGGTATAGGTACAGTGATTTCACAACTTGTGGAATAACAATGTACTCAGTAGTTTTACAGTATTGATGAAGTGTTGGTTTTATTTGCATTATTTATGAGGCTAAACCAAGTTGTCACTGAGGGTAGGTTCTACATTGAGAATTAAAATAGTTTGGGGATAGGTGCTTTTCACAAAGAAAGTCATCATCATCATCATCATCATCCGGACCTCCTTTCCCACCGTAGGGTAGTGAGGAGTAGCACATCCAGACAGCCTAAGTTTGCCCAGTCCAGTGGGCCATGCTTCCATTCATTCATCATTCAAGCCCCCAGAATCATGGCTCTATCTGATACACCAAAAACATTCACCACAGTCTGTAGCTTCACATAAATGTATCCGATAGAGTCAGTCTGGACACTGTCATGTTAAAGATGGGTGCCAAATCCCTGATCATGCACTTCTTCTCACAACATACATCCAGCCAGCTCAATCTCTTGTCAGTCCCCTAGCCTCACGACTTTCCATACCTCTTTTCCTCACACACTCATCCATCATATCCTTCCACCTTCTCCTTGGCCTACCTCGCCTTCTTCCTCCTTCAGATTCACTCAGATATACCTTCTTCACCACTCTATTGTTATTAAAGTACTGTAGTAAAAATTTTGCCAATATCTGTGAAGTTATGTTGATTTAGGTTTTGCATTTCACACAGAGAAAGGTGTACAGTAATTTTCTCAGTACATGTAATTCTTTTATATATGACACTCTCAGGCTCGTCTGATTACACTCAGCTGAATGTTATCATCTGACATTAACTGGAATACCATTTAAAAGCTGTGCCAACCATGAGATGGATAACAGTACTGATATTAGCATTTAGGCTTAAATCCAGGCTAAATAAAATAATCTGGCAATAGCTTTAGTTGCATACAGTAATTGAGTTGTCTCAACTATGAGGGCATTAATATGCATAGAATATGATGGCATTTTGGGCAAAGATTTTGCTTAAAATATGAAGGTATTATGGGCAAAGATTTTACTGTTAAAAAATATATATACTGTATATGGTGAAGCTAGCCTCTTGTAATCTCAGTAAAATCATCTGGTTAAAGCAATAATGGAATACAAAATACATCTGTATTCAAGATGTTCATGCTTTGAAAATCCACTGATATATTACTGTATGCACCATACTGGAACTTCATTCTTTGGTAATACTTATGAATGGGAGTTATAAAGTGTTCAGGGAGAGGTCTGGCTTACCCTTATAACCAGAGGCTGTATGCTTGTGTGTTCAGAAAGGTCTCAGGCACCTCTTCCTTTACAATTTATTTTGTCTTGCACCTTAATACTCTGTAGTATATCATCATTCTGGTATGCAAATGAAACTCTGGTGCTTGCTGATAATGAGCAGGAGGTTTGCAGACTGGTGCATTTTTATGAATGTGAATGTCATGTCTTGACAGTATTTGTACTGTATGTGCTGATAAGAATGAAGTGGTGATTGCTGAGAGAGAAGGCATCTCATAGTGTGATGTTCTGGTGAATGGAGAGAGACTTGACTTGGTAAGAAAGTTTAGTACCTAGGCATAGTAAGAAAAGTAAGAGGTAAATGTGCAAAGGCAGTGAAAAGTAGAGTGACATAAGGAGGAAAGTCGGCTGATGCTATGAGGGCCTTGATAGTAAACATAGATATGAATGTCAAGGCTGCAAGAGGATTGTATGAAGGTGCTAATATGTATACAGTATTTACATATGGGTGTGAAACTTCTATGGTATGAGTGTGAAAAATGAAGAGATATAGCATTGGAAATGGGATTATTTAGAAATATGTATGGAATATATACTCGTAGATTGGATGTGATAAAAATTACTATATGTGGAGTAAGGAAGAGAGTGAACTTTGATTGTGTAGTTGTTTGGAGAGACTGGATGTAGATCGTTTGAGTGGTATGCCAAGAAAAAGGTTGATGAACATGGTAAATTAACGTAAGAAAGTGAGGTATGAAAGTTGCTAAGGGTAGGGAATTGACAAGATGAATTATGAATAGTACATGACAAGGGTTTGTCACCCCTATGGAGTGATTATCTGACAAGTGCATGTGAGGTGCATCTGTGAATAAAATAGTGCACGGATGTTAGAGCGCTGAAGTAGCGCCAGGATTTTGGGGACTTGAATGATATGTGAATGAGCTTGTGACCCATTACACTAGATGTAGTGTTAACATTTCTCCCTCCTTCATAGCTTCTCTTTCCTTGTTTTGTGAATATTGCCTCTCCTCATTCTTAGTACTGTACAGTACTAACAGGCAGAACACTGTACTGTACAGTATTACCTTGGATTGCTTAATTAACCTACAAGGGGATGTTATACTGGTAGCGTTGGCCAGTGTCTCTTGTGCCCTGCCCCCTATTGATGCCCCGCCCTCTTTCAGCTCTATTCGTTGCTGATTGGCAGAGATAATTCTTCTTACTGAAAGAATATTGAGCCTTACCACGAAATAGTATCGTATTACTGTATTTACTTTTACTTTGAATTCATTTTGTTTTTGTTTTTGTTTTCGTTTTTGAAGGCTCCAACATGCTTGCATGTGTCGGCCTTGGTCACCTAATGGCGGCTCTCCACGCTGCTCGATCCCTGGCAGCCTCCCTGTTCAGTCCCTTAACCCTTAAGTCACACTTAATGACCTCGTCCCATGTCTTTCTCGGTCTACCCCTCCCAACCCCTCAGTATTAACACCTCTCACCCTCTGTACCCAATTATCATCCCCCATCCTCTCCACATGTCCAAACCACCTCAGCCTACATCTCCTCATCACAACACCAATACACTCCAGTCCCATCCTACCTCTCAACTCTTCCATCGTAAACCTAGCCCCCCCCAGGCCTTGCACGCAGGGACGCACTGCACATCCACCTAATCATTGTCATTTCTGTACGTTTAAACCTGCGAATATTCTCTTCCTTTACTGCCCAGGTCTCACTACCAAGCAGCATCACACTCCTAACACATGCTGCATACAAAGACCCCTTAGCATGTAAGGAGAGTCCTCTCAATGTCAGGAGAGGCAACAGCTCCCTGAACTTCTTCCAACCACTTCTCACTCTAGCAACCGAGCTAACTCCAGCCCCACCTCCGGCACATAACATGTCTCCCAAATAACAAAACTCCTCCACACACTCAAGAGACTCACCTGCAAGTTCAACCCTCTCACGCCTAACAATCTCCACCTGCTCTCCCCGACACACTGCACACATGAAATCAGCATCATCTTGCAGTCTACCTCTAATACCACTACATCTCTTGTGCACCCACTTATCACAAACACTACACAAGATGGAATTGCTTCCCACACCCTTGTGGCAAACTGCACATGGCCACTCTCCCTCTTCTCTGATTGTACTGCCACCAAACCTAGATATCATCACTTTTGTTTTATCTGCATTTACCCTTAAGCCCTTGTACCCCATACCATCTCTCCACTTCTTAAATCTTTCCTCCGCCTCCTTTTCATTCTCCGCAATCAACACCAAATCATCAGCATACAACATCTCCCATGGGAGTCCATCTCTGAAGTCACGTGAAAGGGCTTCAAGCACCATGATAAACAACAAGGGACTCAAAACTGACCCCTGATGCACACCAACATTCACGGAAAACTCATCACTCAAAGCTCCATTCACTCTTACCTGGGTGCAAGCACCCATGTACATGGCCATAACCACCCTAACCAGCCACTCTTCCAACCCTAGCTTTCTCATTGCCCACTTCACCACCTCTCTAGGACTCTGTCAAAGACCTTTTCCAAATCAACAAAAACAAAGTACGATTCCCTTTTCTTTCCAATATATTTTTCCTGAAGCTGTCGAACAATGAATATGGCATCAGTGGTACCCCTGCCTGGCAGAAACCAAAACTCCATCTCATCGATATTCACTTTCTCTAATCATACCTTCTAGAACTCTCTCCATTACTTTCATTATCTGATCTAAGAGCTTATACCTCTGTAATTTCCCCTTTCCAGGGGATCACCCTTTCCCTTGTACACATTTACAATTACACTCCTCAGCCAATCATCTGGGACAACACACTCATATATAATCCTATTTATCAGGTCAGTGACTAACCTCACCCCAGTATCTCCTGAGGCCTTCAACATTTCGGCAGTCAACCCAGACACACCTGCCGCCTTCCCCACCTGCGTCCTGCCTATTGCCTCACTCACAGTAGCAGCGTCAATCAGAGGCCAAGGGCCAAACACTGGATCAGCAGGCTCCAAACATTCTCTATCCCAATCAAACTCCTCATTCAATAATCGGCTATAATGCTCTCTCCATGCATCTTTAATATCCTCACTGCTCACCACCACCCTTCCATCATCATTCTTCACACACTGCTCACCTACAATGTCCCGATTATCCCTCTTCACCTGATTTGCCACCGTAAAAATCATATTTTTCCTTTCTCCATGATTTAGATTATCAAGTAAAAGTCTCTGTGACTCAGACTTCGCCCTGTATACCTCTCTTCTAGCCCTGCGCTTGGCAGCCAAGTACTCCTCCCTGTTACCACCATTCTTCCATTCCCAGAAAAGCCTTCTTTTCTCCTTAACTGCAGCTTTTACACCCTCATCCCACCACCAAGTTACTGTATGTCTTGGTGGGCCTCTTGTCCAACCGCATATTGTATCGGTTACTCTCAAGAGGTTGTTCTTAAGGGCTTCCTGTTCAGCCACCACTCTCCTCATCTCACTATAAAAGGCATCCCTTACTGATTGGTTTCCCAGCTTCCATATTTTCCTCCTAGGTACATATGTCCTCCTTCTCATCAGTCGATCCTTAAGCACCATGTCACAAATCAACAGTTTGTGCTGCTGCACACACTCCTCGCTTCCTATAACTTTAACATCCCTCACTAATCTCCTATCAACCCTCCTGACCAGAAAATAATCTATCTGACTACTATTTCCCCCGGACTCATACGTAATCAACCGGCTGATTCTTTTCCTAAAATGTGTGTTGCACACAATCATGTCCATAGCCTCCCCAAACTCGAGTATTCTTTCCCCTTCCGCATTCCTCACACCATACGCACATCCTCCATGGACTCCTTCATAACCTTGAGCTGCTTCACCCACATGACCATTTAAATCCCCTCCCAGAACCACTACCTCATCATCACCCATACCACTCACTACGCGTATTAAATCATCCCAAAATCTATCCTTCTCTACGTCATCCAATCCCACCTGTGGAGCATATGCCAATATAACTGAAACCAACCTCTGCCCGACCAAAATTTTCACTACTAATATCCTATCACTTACTCTCATAACATTCATAACATATTCCACCCATTTCTCTGCAACCAACACACCCACACCCCCATATTCGTCAGTTCCCCCCTGCCAAAACAACTTATAGTAGCAATCCTTCCCAACAATCTTTCTGGCTGATCCACCCCTGTACCGGACTTCCTGCAAACATGCCACATCCACCCACCTCTTAGTGAATGCCTCAACGACTTCCTCTGCTCTTCCTCTCAAACTTCCCACATTCCACGAACCCACCCTAAACCCCCTGGGTGATTTGCTGTCCTCAGGCTTGCTTTGGTGCTTGTTTTTGTTCATAGTCATAGTCGGTAAGATAAAGGGTGGTAAACATTCCAAAGGCCCGACCCATTGCACAGACCCAGGTCCAGGCAATGGATCTGGGACCCCTAGCTCACCAACTTACCAGTGGCTGTGGTAGTGGCCTCGGGGCACCCTGCCAGGACAGCTGCAGGGACACCCTCCAAGCGCGGCTTGGCACTGCAACTGCCCCGCCATTATACACCCAATGATAGGGCAGCCTCCTGGGGCGCTACTCCCAGGTTCGGGCCCCTCTCTATTGAGCGGAAGCGGCTGCCTGGGAACCGCAATGCCCTGTACCCTCTAGCACAGGTTCGAGCCCCATCTCGCCCCGGACCCATGATCTATGCCGGCGGAACCCCAGTCAAGCCTCCCCCCAAAGTCCGCCACTAGGTAGCGGGGGCAAAGTTTTCTGGCCGCATGCCCTTGCTGGCGTCAACCCCTGTAACGTAGTGGGATACGTTGTGTAATATGTAAAGCGCATGTGGTGTAGTGCATAGGATAGTTAGAGGCAATGTTTGGGAGAGTATGCTGGTCTACTCTCCATGTTACTGTCACACTGAAAAGGTCAGCAAAGGGGGATGGTTAGGTAACTAGTGAAACAGGAGCTCCAGCTCTCCCTATCACCAGTATTCCCATTCCACCAGTATTCCCCTCGGGAGTACTACCCTGTTTGGCCCGTGCTACAGCCTCCTCCTCCTCCTGACAAAGGAAGCACTAAAATTTGCTAACTGAATCAAAATCAGTTCGAAAAGAACCAGCCCGCCAAGAAAGTTCGGAGCTTGGCAATAACACATCGCAGCTGTGGCGCTATTACTATTAAATGTATTAAGTCATTTATCTGTCATGTCTGTTAAGTTACCACAGTATCATAACCTTATTGTAATTTTCCTTATTTCCTTCATTAATTTCATTAAAATTAGAGGGATCGAATACAAAAGTAGGAAAACGAATGTCATTGGCTTCACCTACTCAGTACAGCGTAATTATTTATACAGTATAATTATTTATACAATAATTTTACCAACAATGCCGTATAAGAAATTTGATTCTATATAGGTGAAGTCATTGAAATCTTATAGAGGGAAAAGGGTTTTGTGTGTGTGTGTGTGTGTGTGTGCCAAATATAAGAAAAAAAAGTCAAAACACTAAGTTCTTTGTAGAATGTATACCTTTCTATCTTCATAGAGGGAACTTTTGTTACTTCACAAATCTTTCAGGCCGATGACGTTCCTTGGTACTTTTTTCCAACATTCTTTACTACTTGGAGAAAGAA